>CP139507.1:370749239-371016454 GCA_021014915.2 Artemisia tridentata subsp. tridentata
AACGTGAATCTGCTCCCTCCTTATAAGAGCAGCTAGTATGTGCTATCAAAAGTCGGAATGTGATGGATGTTTCAGACAGGAAAAAGGTAGAATGAGAGGTTCTCGGAGTGCGAAGGGCTGAGGGTTATCATTTGGATGGGGGCTGACAATTGATAGTTTGATACCACAGTATGGTATTTATAACAAGAGGAATGCTACATCCACATGAAAACTTCCATGAAATTATTCGCAAAATGGCGTGTTAATGGGTGATTGGTTTAAACAGAGAGAGTAGTGAGATATTACCATAAAATACACCAATCGACCGCTGACATATCATTTTGTGGATGTTTTTGTGGAAGTTTGTTTGTGGGCTGTAGCATTCCTCTTATAACAACTATCTCTGATATGCGACCTAGAATGACTATGCATAGATCACCCTATTTGTGTGGTCCGTTCTAGTGACAGCATTACCACTTTTATTATCACTTCCGAAGGGTAGTAAAGTGCTGGTATAGTAGTATGATACTCCAATGTGTGAGTTTTGGACAATCATTTGCCAAATTGTTGTAGTCTAGTTAGTTTGGTGTGTATGTAATTTGTTGTATCAGGTCTCTTTTGCTCCATATAGATAGATGTACAAAAATAAATGTGTGAGTTTTGGACAGTCATTTGCCAAATTGTTGTAGTCTAGTTAGTTTGGTGTGTATGTAATTTGTTGCATCAGGTCTCTTTTGCTCCATATAGACAGATGTACAAAAATAACTCATTATATACCGAGTAAAACAATTTGAAGTTGTACCGACAATCTACTTTTAGAGCATAGGGTGTGGTAACTCGGGTTAAAGTTTCACTGGTACCACGCCAGCGCCACATCAGCTTTAACATTTTAACCTTAACTAAAAAAAAAAAAAAAACCTTATCATAACTCAACTTTAACTCAACATTTTGGGCCCCACTTTTATCATAACTCAACAAAAAAAAACCTGAGTTAAGCCTTAACGCAGCGGGCAGTATGGTAACTCAAGCTTAACTAAAAAAAAACACAACTTAACGCACATTAGGGGGTTAATTGTTGGAATATGTGAATCATAAAAGAACTATAAACACATAAACATCAAAGCACACGCGCGGAATAGATCTACGATAACATGTAAATTAATTAACTAAAACTAAATAGAAAGCGTACCTTTTTGATTCCTAGCAAGAACAAGGAATCACGTGATCGCCAAGAACAAGATAAACCCTAATAGGGTTTTTGGATGGATCGACTAAGATGTGGTCGAATAGGGCAAATCACCACAAGCTAAAGTAAGCTTGTTACTCGTTCTTGTACACATGTAATACTAGCGTTCCAATGGGAAAAGCTAGATTCTTGATCACAAACAAGCTAACACTTATATTGTATATGTTGGATCGACAATCCCAAGGAGTTTGGGATGATGTACAATCGGCCACATACAAGGGAGGGGAGAAGAGAAGAAATTAGGCTTGCTAGTGATCAAGATTAAAGACTAATGAATACAAGAGGCCTTGTATTTATAGGACACTTAATCTTGTTCTCCAAGTTAGGGCAAAACCTTCCTAAAAACCACCCATAGGCCGGCCATAGGAATCCCCAAGGATTCTAGATCCTTCTTGCCTCCTAATTTAATCTCTAGTCCTTTAACTTGCTATTTAACGACCGTTAACCAAACCTCGTTAAATACTAACGCCAGTTAAGTGTTTATTTGTGAAATGAATAAATAAAATATAAAATATATTTAATTTATTCAAACCATTGAAACTCTTACGTATTGTGTGCAATCCCGAGTCTCGGGTTCGAAACCGGACATACTAATATTAATATTTATACACAAACTCTAACAGCTCCCACTTGGATAACTATTAATATAGTAATGACATGGGCTAGTCTAGCTTAACAGATCCCAATGCCCCCAGTTTGATCCGAGTATGGTTTTTCTGGAAAAACCACGTGATGAATTTAATCATCATACTTATCCTTTTGTTTCTAATACCGCGTTAATATGGATATGGATCTCGGTCATTCCATAATTAACAATTAGTTTCTCGTTTATACATAATTGATCAAGATTACCAAATCATCTGAACATCATTCAGATAGCCTTTGGGCGTGCACGCATACATCTTGTCAATCCTACGAGTGGCCAAGCAGTATTAAACTTCAAAACACATTTGAAGGAACAAATCCTTTATTGACTACAGCATAACCCTCGAACTTTGCATCACCTCCGAAAATAGCCCTTATAACTACCTTTTACGGATAGCGTTAGACTACCTTACAGAAAATGAGCTACATCCTCGGAGTTATCTGGTATCTCAAGTCTGAGGATAAATATTCATGATTTACTTAATGACGACGATCCATAAAGTATAATCATGTGGTTGGGATAAGTCCTATATTCAATTTATCCAATATTGAATATCATGTGATATTGGTGTCTCAACCTTACAGTACATTCTACCAATCCTCACATTTGTCTTTATTTAATGATATTCCCATATCATTAATTGACAACGGACAATTTAGAATAACATAGTTATTCACGGATTTAAACATGCAAATATAGGACACAAATATTAAAAATGAGAATATACATTATCCACACTTTATTTCATTATAATAATAATTGTTTATATGCCCCTTATCCAAAATACTAACCAGATCAATGCATGATAATTTCTATTAATGATTTATGCCTCAAGTCATGTTCCACATACTTGTTGACAAAGCATAAATCAACTAATTTTGATCTGTCGGAATTCTGAGAATACTTATTTCAAGAATGAAATTCTTGTATGTGTTCATTCATCTATCTAGATATTGCCACATACTTCATAAAATGCGTGACATCCTCATGCACGAATTTATGACATTAAACTACCAAACCTTGTAGTTAAAGTATTCTAATTCTTTATGTATAATGCAAATATGCTTATATTGAGCATAACTAGTGCACATGGTTTCCTAATAAGGATGAGCTCCCATCATGACTAGTATTGAGTGTCATCTCAATCTCACTAGCATCATTGTATTAAACAACAATATGCTCTTTGAAAGTTCCCGTAAACTTTAATATCATCGTGTAATGTTTGACATCTTCAAATCTTACAAGATTTGGCCATAATATCAATCAAGCAATAACTTGCCATATGGTTCGTATTTAGAATTTTGGAGCAAACTAGGCTGAGGATGTAAATTCTAAACCATATCCATTACACTTAGCTATCTAATAATTTTCAATTAGATACTAATGTTGTTGTTGGGTCATGAAAAACCCAAGAATACTTAAAACATGATTTGGACACAAATTAACTAAGTGTTAACTTAAACCAAAAACAATTTAAGTCACTGAGAGAACAGCCTCTCAGTGAGTCATCTTCAGGATGCTTAAGGCGAATTCAAATAGAAGGATTCACTACGCAGGAAGGCGGTACTCCCTGAAGTAGCACTTAAGCAAAAGAAGAAGATGATAGTTCAGTGAGTGTTGGACAAGAACTCACTGAACCCTAGTCTCCTCAACAACAATGAAGTAATTATGAATGATAACTGAGAAGCGTGTCCTGAAGAACTAAGTGCCTAAGAAGAAAGGCAGAAATATCTAGGAAGGATTTAAGATAAGATTAAATCTTATCTTGTCAGGAAGAAATCCTTCCTAAGACGGCTTAAAGTCTTGGAGTGTCAGACCAACCACTCCTAAAGACTTAATAGGCCATTTCTATTAGTTCTTGGAAATGATAATTACTGTTGTAATTTTCAGACACGCTTGCTCAACAACTTGTAATATTTTAATTACTTTTACTCAGTTTACTTGTGTATAAATAGATTGAGAAGGAGAGAAGTTGTGTGTGTTTTGTACAATTAAAGCTTAGACTTTTGCAAAACAACTTCTCTCCTACAAAGAGTAACGCATCCCTGAGATAGCTCAGTGAGGTCGCATTGTTACCACTCAAGCAAAACTTGAGTTTAGATAGGAGACCCTACCATACCTTGTCTATTCAATCCCAAGTGTTTGTTCCGCAAAACACTTGGGTATAGATTCTTTGATTCATTTCTAATAAGAATTTAAACGTTGAAAATTACCTTGAGTTTTTATATTCACGTTTTATAACTGTAAGAATTAATCATAACATTGTATTAGTCATAAACACAAATAGATTAACTTTCTAGTTAACTCTAAGCGTGTAAAGGGACCAACAGTTGTCAATCATCTTGCATCCAAGCATGATACAACAAGCAACATGATGTACATGAATAATCCTTTCGTCAACCTTAGATTTATTCATGTCATATCTTTTCAAAGATATGTTTCTATCTAGATCTTCTAATAGAATATCATGTTTATTAGAATCAGTAATTTTTACCGCTCATGTTTATAACAATAAACATATATTCCAAGGTTTTATTTCCTAAATTTCCATCTGAAGTTTCATTCCAAACTTAACATACAAATGTTAACGTTAATGGAATGTTACTTCCCATATGTTATACAACATATATGAAATAAGAAAATAAATACATCACTCCCACTAGCTTTCAGGAATATTAAGAAATATCTTAATTTTAATCATAAATCAAAACTAGATTTAATAGCTAAAAACAAGTATATCTTCTAGATGCAAGCATTAATCCATTTTCAAATGATTTGCACTTTGTATACTACTAAAGATTATTTGAATTCAAAAACTCCTTTCAATTACTTTTCGTCCTCGCTCAAGTAATTATTAAAGAAAGAGTTTTGATATTCCATTATTAATTTCATATAAATGAAACTAATAATGACAATCATAATCTTTATATATTTAATGTGCTTAGAAAGAATTTCAATCACATTTAATTGCTTAATTGTGATTGATAATCTTTTCACATATTAAATATGTATACAAATTTTGTCCATATGATTTCTACACAAGAATTTTAAATCTCTAGGATTTTCATTTCCTTTGTAGAAATTCATTTCCATTCTATAGTGTTACTATAGAGTTTAAGATAAACTACGTTTCCAAACTAGTTATCTTTTTGGACTGCATCTTATTATTCATAGTATGAGTAATTTGCCAAACAAATATTTTCAATTTATTAACAGGCATACTACGATCCTGTAACTCATAACCCTCAACATATTCTACAAATATTTGAGATATCCTTGCGGATCTATGAGAATTCCATCATCTTTGAGATTTTAACACTAACATGTTAAATCCTCATTATGATTTAGCTAGTGTATTTAGAAGATTATGTATCTTGTAATTTTTATCTTATCAAGATAAAACTCCCACTTGCTTTTTGTAATTTATAGATTAACTATAAATACTCAGTAAATAGAGCAATTCAAACTTGTTCTCTTTTGGGACTTTTACAAATACATATTGACAGTTCCTAACATTAATTTGTTAATAACCTACCCAACAAGTAGTTTAACAAATTCTGAACTTCAATTTTAAGACTTAATGTGATTCGTCACATTCCATATTAAATGGTGTCTTATTAATCTTCTAGGTTGGAGTCTTAATTGAGTATATCCAATTCATACCCAATTTCTAACCTTGATATCTTTAGGAAGAATAGAAGATATAATTATCTCAAATCAAACAATATAATAAGAGTTTGATTCTCCTAACTGAACATACCATAATAACTATGTATTCCATTAGGATTAATATTGTAAGTCTTTCTTACAATATGTAAGATAAATATATTTCGGTTTTGGCTTACCTATTTACCAACTAAATCACTTTAATGGTACAATAGATTTTTCAAGCCAATTGCATAATTTATAACATAAGTGCCTTATTGTCCAAGCCACTTAATATCTATGTCTTACCAAAAAGACATAAACTGTTATAATCCCAATGTACGTTATAGATCATTGATCAACTCAATGACTTCTTGTATATGTCTTAATTAAAAAACATAACAAGTTGACGTCTTACTTTGTTATAAGTCTTACAACAAAGACTTCATATTTATATCTTTATACTAAAATATAAATATGCATAACTAAAGTAATTTTGAAACCCACAACTTGGTTTCAATAGTATTTCAAGTTAATTTATTTACTTCATATATTTATGTCATTCCAAGAATACATAAACATCTAAATATGAAGTAGTATAAGATTACTTCATTTATTTATGTCATTACAACAATACATAAATATTTACATTTGAAGTAGTCTTATTATCATATCGACACTTGTTCTAATAATTATCTAATTTTAGAAACTTGTAAATTAACATAGTTTCATCACATCAGTTGAGGCTGCAATGACGAAAGTATGTAATTTACCTTGTCATTAATATCTAGTAATGAAAGTAGATATTAACTCCAAGTGTTCTATAAATTAGAATGTGAATAAACCACATTAGAACATTGATCTCTTACCTTACAGTCAAGAGAACCCTATAAATCATATTCCATTATGTTGTTGCTTGCACACAATAAAGATTTCTCCCACTTGTGCACGGAATAACATCACGTATCAGATAAACAACACGTCAATAGTTTACTTATTTGATTAATATGATTGTGTCATAGATATAAGTAGATATAGAATCACCTCGTCTAGTAAGGAAACGTACACGACTATCCTTAATACCACAAGTGTCTATAATTAGAAAGTATTTATCTCAAGAGATTCTAGAGATAATCTGGGTTACTACCAAGACTTGTAGCTCCCACTGAATTTAAGATCACTACATGAACTTATTATTCAGTAATTACAACACAATGCTCCCACTGGGTTTGACAACATTGTAAGTGTTGCATAACCAGTAAAAGCAAATGGCGTGCTGTTTACTTTCCTACACCTTTGATGAATCCCTTACGTAACGTTACTAAGGTACTTCAAAGAATGTATTCTACTTTGTGAATGATGGAATATCCATCAATGTAATTAACTTGAAAGAATTGGATATGCAATTTCTTCCTTAGTTAGGTCTACCATCCCCATCATGGTATGTAGCACCTTTAAATGGTTAAAGTATAACAACTAGATTAATCATTCTAGTTTTCCTTTTACCAATTTCCGGTAATTAGTCTAGCTTCTAATTTAATAACTCGTAACCATGCAATTTCTTAAAAAATTCGCCATGAGTTATTTCTTAGAATTTAGACAATTGTGATTTCCTATTATACCTTTCTCATTCATGAAAAGGAATAGGATTAAGTCTTACTCTTCACACGGAAAGTAGACTAGGTTTATTCTTTTCAATAAAAATTGACTATATCCAAAACCCCTACGGGTGTAGATCAATTTACTACTAAAAGAAAAACCCCCACGTTTACGGTTTTAACGTTGCATTAAATACATTAAAATAATTTGCAAAATTCAATTTTAGTACTTTCGATAATAATTTTTTCAAGAAAATTAAACACCCACGGTAAATAAAACTTCACCATTTAATTTTCATTGAAAATTAGGATCCAAATTGACGTCGTTTCATCACATCAGCTGAGGCTGCTAGCAATGAAAGTACTCAATAAGGTACGGGTCAATCCCAATTGCCAATATCCAATTGCAATTCCTAGAATCATGGGACTTACATATTATGCCAACCTTAGTTGCAAATGTAAGCATGTTTCATCCCCAAATCTTTATGCCTTGACGTCGTTCCATCACATCAGCTGAGGCTGCTAGTGATGAAAGTGCTCAATTAAGTTAACCAATTTAGAAACATGTAAATTGACGCCGTTTCATCACATCAGCTGAGGCTGCTAGCAATGAAAGTGCTCAATTTACCCCTTTCGACTACCATTCTTTGAATCATTACATCAGCTGAGGCTGCTAGCAATGATAGATGTCATCTTAGGTGTTTCCGTGTTAATTGGTTGGCATATTACTTAAATTTTAAGGGTATTAAATTTTTGATGTGTAATCAAAAATATGTATAAAGATGTCATGCATTCATCTTTGTATCATATGTTTTCTATAAAAACCATTTACCAATTCGCAGCTTAAAATCAACAAAATTTTAATTGATGGCGTTGAGAAACTTACAACATTGCCTTAAGATGCTTCGTACTTTTTCATGGTGTACTTGGTAAGTCTATTATTGACGCACAGGCGAGCGGAGGGGCAAACGTCCGCCGAAGCTAATTAAAAACGCGCCCCTTTCGGATGACAATTTAATGTCAAGCCTCCTTATACCCACTTTATAATTTGTCAATAATAGGTCCGCCGCTTCGACCACTTTTGTACAGTCGCATCAATCAATTAAAACTTTAAGATTTAAAGCTTAAAACATTTATGTAGTAAATTATTAATTGCTAGTCTCGCCTGGTAGCAAATTACCGTGCGAAGCGAACCACTGTCGGCACATAAGACTTGGCAATTAAATAGTTTACTACAAAGGTTTCATAGTTATTAGGTTCATTTATTTTTCATTCAAAAAATTACCCTCTTTGATGTTACAATCCATCATAATTAAACACAAAGAACAAGTAATTGAAAAAATAAATAAACACTCAATAACACGTATATGATCATTAACAATATCATATAGCCACATGCAAACCTTTTCAATAAATCCTATTAATAATTCTATGTGAATTTTAATGTATGTAATTAATAAAACTCCCATTGGTTTTCGAGCTCATTGTGCCCAATGGACCACAGACGCCAAATAACTTGGCCGCGTAAGTTTTGATTAATTAGATACCACATTGCACATAACCAATTAATTAATATATTAATTAGGGTCTTCCCTAATTTTAGATTTATCTTTAAAAATATGTAGCAAATAAAAAACATAAGATTTTGTCATGAATCCCATATTGCACATATAATCATGTAATCACATATTATCATGTCAATATATCGTACGCAATCTAATTAATTAATGACATCACATAAGGTATTCATTAATTTTCACATAAAAGTTTTTACATGTAATCTTAGGGTTTCTACTATTTTTAATCAATACATAAAACCCTAAAAAACAATCATGGGTGTCGACCCATAATTAATGCAAATTAGGGTTTACAAAAAAATAAATAAAACCCTAGATTGTCTAAAAAAACATGTAAAGATCCAATTTTTATG
Source organism: Artemisia tridentata subsp. tridentata (assembly GCA_021014915.2). Lineage (NCBI taxonomy): Eukaryota > Viridiplantae > Streptophyta > Magnoliopsida > Asterales > Asteraceae > Artemisia > Artemisia tridentata. The sequence continues at coordinate 370,758,284 of CP139507.1, forward strand.
TGTTTAGTAATTAATTACATGTTAAAAACGGGCTCATGATGCCACTGTTGGAATATGTGAATCATAAAAAGACTATGAACACATAAACATCAAAGTACACGCAGCGGAATAGATCTACAATAACATGTAAATTAATTAACTAAAACTAAATAGAAAGCGTACCTTTTTGATTCCTAGCAAGAACAAGGAATCACGTGATCTCCAAGAACAATACAAACCCTAATAGAGTTTTAGGATGGTTCGACTAAGGTGTAGTCGAATAGGGTAAATCACCACAAGCTAAAGTAAGCTTGTTACTCGTTCTTGTACACACGTAATACTAGCGTTCCAATGGGAAAAGCTAGGTTCTTGATCACAAACAAGCTAACACTTATATTGTATATGTTGGATCGACAATCCCAAGGAGTTTGGGATGATGTACTGTAACACCTTAAATCCGAAAACATGTGAAATTACCAATTTGCCCCTATAATTTAAAATTTTAATTAAAAGCTTAATAATTATCAAATAAATTCCAAACTTCTGGCAATGCACAAGTTATGATCCCAAATAATTTTAAGAACTTCATTTGACACTTATACAAGTGGAAAAATTACCATTCTACCCTTACATGTTTCGTATATAATTAAAATGTATTAATATGGTATTTAAAATTAAGTAAACATGGAAAGAAATTAAGGAAATCAATCACAACAATATTTCCAGCCATTATTCTGAAAATTATGGTCCAAGGTCTCCCCTAGGACTCGGCCAAATCTCTCCCATAATTTCCCTCACACATTTTTATTATTCAAACCCTAATACCGAATTTTCACACACAAAATAATTCCCATAGCCTCCATTCGGCATTCTAAAAAATCCCAAGCAATTTTTCTAAGTTCAAGCACCATCTAAAGAGTCCTAGAAAAATTATTGTGGAGGTGTTCTTCATTCGAATCATTCTGGGTGAATTATTCTATACCGCGGCTAAGATAATAGGTATAATTCGTTTCTTATTCATTCGACCATCATAAAATTCGTTTCTTATTTTTCTTGTGTTCCTCACATCATATGTGACCTGTGAAAATTGGTTTCATGATTTTTAGATCGTTTTTGAAGCCGTGGTGATTTTTGACCCATTTTGGCCATACGCGTATAAAAGAATTCGTACACCTCATTCCACACGTTCAAATCTTGAGTTGGTATTTTTCTCAGACCCTATATATGTTATGAACACCAAATAAAATGTAAAAGTCGATCCATGCATGATCTAACAATTATTAGTGAATTAAATCTTAAAAACGTGTATAAACCCTAAATAATTCAATTCGAATTTTTGAGGCTTCATATTTATTTTATTTGGACTCCATATGATCATACTAATCTGGGAAAAATGATATTTCGAATTGTTAAGGCCTAAAATAATTATTCTTGATTTATTTAGTTTTACCGATTTTAAAGAAATTGAAAAAAAAAAAAGAAAAAAAAAAAGAAATGAAGTGTAATTCGATTTAGGGTTTGGATTTAGGGCTTGTTCTTGGTCATTTAATGAGGATTTAATGATGGTATAATTATTGGATAATGATTTGTATTTTCAGGATTAGGGTTTTGATTAAATAAAGTGTTATACGATTTGCTAAAAATGTTTTGGGTGAGTTTTGTAACTTTTAAAACTTAAGGGTTATTTTTAGAACTTATTTTGGGACATATACTTACTGTATAAAATATAAAAGGAGGGGGTCAAGTGTCATTTTTGTATTTTAGAGGGTTAAAATGTTTTTAGGGTTTTAAAGTGTTTCGAATTATAAAATAATTTAAATGAGGGACTAAACTTGCCATTTCTGGAAAGTAAGTGCTGTTTTGAGTAAGTTAATGTATTCAAGGGGTGATGTGTTAATTTGGTGATTTAAGGGGTTAATATGTAATTGTTATTAATTTAAAGTTGAGATTATAAATTAAAGGACCAAATATGTAACCTTGTAAACTAGAGGGACCTATTGTGTAAATTATGTAAAATTGAGGATACATTCTTATAATATGATAAAATGAGTAACCATTGTGAAACTTTGATAAATGAAGGGGCTAAAGTGTAACTATGAACAATTAAAGGTCTAAAGTGTAACTTTTGAAACTAAAGGGTGTAAAGTGTAAATTGTATTTTCTTAAGGACCTAATAGGTAGATGTGATAAAAGATACCCTAATTCCAGAAATAATGATGTAACTAAGTATGTTGATCCAACTTTCTAAATATGGAAACTTTCTAAAAGAGGAAACTTACCAAATATGGAAACCTGCTATAAATGGAAGGTTACTTAAATGGGAAAGATTGTAATTCTCCTCTTCCCCTTTAGGTGTGAAGAAGGAGTGACTTTGAGCTGTTCTCTACTTTTCTGTGCTTTGTTTCTGTTTGTGCTTTCGTCATAAGGTACAGATACTCTGCCCTTGTTTCAGTAAGGGTTCTTATATCCTATGCATTGATTTTGAGTTATGATTCAGTTAAGATTTCCCAAGCCATTGCTATGTTCCCTTCGAGTGAACCTTTGATATTCCTCTTGATTATGATCTGAGCTTCGTTTATCCGACCTATGCCTTTGCCAAGTTGCTCTAAAGTTCTGAACTATCCTTGTGAGAAACTAAGATTTTGAAATGGTTTACTAAACTAAGGTTTTGAACTACTTGTTTTGAACTATCTTTTACGAAGACTATTTTAATGATTATCTTTATGAAACCAATTTAAAGACCATTTTAATTAAATAACTTAATTAAGCTTTCTAAAATGAATCTGTTGAATAAAGACTTTGAAGATGGATCCTTTGATGCAGACGTTGAACTTTAATTTTGATTCTCTCTGTTTTTAAAACTATGATATGAACTTTGGAAGACCTTGGTGAACCACTCTATTATGAACTATTCGATATGAACCCCTTTCTATGGACCTTGTGATATGATTTTGAGATGCACCTTTTGATATGAACCTTTTTCATATGACTTTGAGATTCACTTCTGATATGACTTTGATATGAACCCGTTTGCATGACATTGAGACCTGACTCTTAGTTTGATACCCGAGCCACCTTTTTGTTTCCTAGCCAGGAAGGTAACCTGGCCATGTCTGTGATGCACCACTGGCATGACTCCTGTGTGGGGGAGTGATTTCTCACGCCGTCCCCTTTTATATTATGATATGGCCATTATGATTCTGAGATTATGATTTTGAGATGACTTTGAGTGGGGGCGTATGGATTGCAATCCTAGGCATGTATGTTTAGTGGATTTAACTATGACTTTGAGTATGACTTTGAGGTGACTGGTGCTTGTGTGCAATACACGCCTTTCACATTTCTGGGAGCTAGCTACTCCACCCCTTTTGATACATGAGGCCACCCCTCATATTATCTGGTTGCCTGAGAGGTATCCCCTCTGATTATGAGATTATGACTTTGAGTTTCTGATGTTGAGATTATGACTTTGAGTTATGGGCTCGTGGTAGATGACTATCCTATACTTCCGTATTTCTCTTTCACTTTGATTATACCTTATGACACTTCCAGTACTTCATTGTATTACCGTTTCGTTATCTTTGCTTGTATTATGTATCTGTTCACTGGGCTTTTTAAGCTCAGCCGCACGTTTTCTTTTCGTGTGCGGCAGGTTTTAGTTGGAAGATGGGTACGAGTGAAGAGACTTTTGGACTTAGAAGACTTGATAGTTTTGGCCTAGAGATGACTAGAAGTTATTTCATTGTTAGAATTTGTATTCGCTTTTATAACCTTGTAATTTCATTATTTCTTCTGTAACCATTGAGAATCTTTGTATTACGTTTGAATGTATGCTTTGTTATATCTGATATGAAACCATTTGTGTGACATCTTTACCCTTGTCGGGTTGGGGTGTTACAATTATGGTATCAGAGAGACAGGCTGCGATTCGTAATACATTTACCCTTGGCCTGTGTAAGTTAGGACCACTAAGTTTTCCCTGTAGGCGCTCGTAGGACAACCTTTGAGAAATTGCTTTAGGATCTCCCTATAGGAACCTAAGTGAGGAATGGGTAGACTAAGACATCTGTGTGTGTATCATTGCTTCCGCATTACTCTGATTCGTGCCTTGCTTCTGGTTAGAATCGGTTGATATCTCTTTTGGAAATCAAAAGCTTATGCTTTGCACCACCTAGATTTGAACCTGATAAAATTTGGAAAGTATTGAGAAATTTCATAATTATTGGCAGACACTATTTGATCCTTATCTTCAGATCCCTTTTGGTAGTCATTTTGGATAAAGACTCTCAGTTGCCTCTGATTCTTTTGTTAATCACTTTGACGCCTCTTCAGGCATTCTGAGAACCTCTATGGCGATGACGTATTGGATATGTTTTGTTATTTGTCTTTTGTTTTGATAAGTACCTATGAATCTCCCGACCCTATTCGAGTTGTTTCACCCATCCATGTCCTTGCAGGAAGTCTTGTAGTTCATAACTACGGGTATAAGGATATTCTCATCGCATTTCCGAATAATAAGATTTACGTTGCCGATCTGCTTGATTAATTTTGACCGATCGCTCGTTCGATGATATTTTCGTGAATTTCTTGAGTTTCGAGTAAATTTTGACACCTACCGAATTCTAATGCCTAGTATCGTTTATGTCATTTTCAGTATGGCACCTCCAGCACGCCGCAGATATCGTTGGACAACTAGGTTCGCCATCGGCCGAAAGAGGAACGGAAAATTGAGGAGGATTGCCAAGAGGATATTGATCCCCACTAGGATGTGGCCGGGCCGGATCGAATAAAGGAGGACCATCATGAATATAAGTGAGACGGAAGAACAGCTGCACGTGACAGAAATAACAGATGAAGAGGACATTGTAACTAGATACCAGAGAAGAGGCCCCAGGTTTTCAGAAGAAAGAGGAGTGGTACGAGTTGAACCTCGCAATTTGTACGGATTTGTGGACCGCATAGAAGATGAAGGAAGATACACTTGTGGGGGTTTCGCAAGCCAGCCACTTCCCCAGCCAGAAGGAAACCGGAACGGATGGATCAGCGAGGAAGAGGAGAAGGATTCAGACTTGGAATCTACTGCAAGTAAATCAATCTAAGCATGGAGTTAGGAGCCTAGTAGCTGTATTGTTTAGAATTTTATCTCGAATTTCTTATGGCATTAACGTTTCGCGTACCTCCGTTGAATTATGAGAATTTTTCCGAATAAGATTTGAGAAATGTTTGAAATAAATTTTGTGCGATGTGTGCTTCACCTTTGTAAATCTGTTAGAACTCATCTCAGCTATATAAGTCAGAACTTTAACTTTCCGCATTGGTTTTGGCATCCCTTGAAGATATGTTGTTTCGAGTACTGAAGTTTTCCTAGAAACCATTTCGTATTTCAACGACTAAACCTTATCTTAGAAGCTTTTGGCGCTTGAACTCTCTGAACATGAGCATTGTATTGAACATTGTTTAGCATCCTGGACTTTTTGAAATTGATTCCTGATGGACCACCAAGTTTTGCACCGGCATAGGAAGTAAGATTTGACATGATTGTCTGGGTATCTAGCAAAGACGTCGGACAGATCATACCTATTCATTGGAACAAAAAGGGAAGAGCATGGAGGCTATTTTTGCACCATGCTAGAAATTTGATGATCACTTGTGCAATTTGGGAGTTGGATATTTTTAAGACAACGGTGTTCTTTGCCTGACCTGGAGTTAACAACATCGGAGACTGCCCTGAAGAGTGAAGACATTCCTTTTCAAGACAGAAGTGTTGGTGATGCAGAAGAAGAAGTTTAGTCAAGACGGCGAACCCGGAGCTGATGAAGACGCACAGTCTCACTTCCCTATTCATCTTGGTTGTACTAAGATGAATTGAGAGCGGAAGCAGACTGTATGATGAAGAGACTTAAAGATCATTCCCGAAATCCACAATACCTATCACATTACAAGAAGAACTGCAGGAGGCTCAGCGAACCAGACACAAGTTCCTGATGATGGTTTTCACTTCCGATTGATAGACAGATGAAGACAGATTTACCAGACTTGAAGAGGTTGGATGTGTTGAATGAACGAAAGTTGTAAAACAAATCCTTCATATTTGGAAGAATTGATTCTGTTCAGACCGGAATTCTTAGCGACTAAAATTCGCTTTAGTTGACTCTATTAAGTTTCGTCATATCGTTAAAAGATTCTCTTATGATCTAAGTTCTCGAGTAGCATATCAGTTGTGCCTATTTTCGTATGTTCGATGATAACCGGTTTAAGAGTTTTTGGATAATGATGGAAGATATGATGTTAGTAACGGCGTACCTCACGTTAGTTCAAAAATCTGGGATTTTGATACTCGTGCGGATAGTTTTGTTTCGTCTTTGGATTTTGACATTTGTATTTAGTTGATCTTTGATGTCTATAGAAGTACTAGGAGATTAAGATAGGTGGTTCTGATTACGACTTGAGATAAAGTATGACCATCATAAGGGCATACTTATGTGGTGCTAGTATTATGACGCCTGATCAACGTGATAATACTTACACCATATAACGTGCACTCATCGTGGGCATAGGATATCTTAGGAAGTACCTAAGAAGCTTAGAATTTGACCTCTGATTAGAACATCCGCGATTTGTGAGACTTTGGATTCATTCTACCTATCCAGTTAATTGCTGTCTTTGATATGCGACTTGATACGTTTAAATACTCGACGAGCGTTTTGCTGACCTCTGCACTTCCGATAATAATCTTATATGCTATTATGGAGCTTCTGCTAATTAATGATATCTAACGATATGTTTTCTGTCCGTATGGATTCAATTTATTCTTCTATATCTACGTTTCGCATTCGTTGAAACTATTCATTGTGATCCGCTATGGGTATGCCATGACATCTTGGATTCTGAGAAAACAAAACCTGTTTGTTTATGAGAACACCTTTGGAAGGCTCTGTTAAAGCCGAAACTATTTGAAAAGCTAAAGAGTTATAAAATTGCATCACCTCATGGTTGCTACAATTTGATGTACGCTCACCTAATCTGCTTAATCAATTCGATGTAAACCCTACGTATTGTTTTTACCTCCTCTTAGAAATTCGATTAACATCCGTATATTGGTACGTTATCATTGGAATTGAATTCTCGTTTGTATCTCATATGAACTTCATGAAAACTCACCTATAGTTCATTTTATGTGGTATGGACCTTTTGTTCTGAATTAACCTAATTGTGTTCCTTTCTGAGAAATTTGAACCCACCTCGTTTTGATTCGAGTCATGAGAAACTACTTGGTTTGGAAATTCTTTTTAGAAGAACCCACTCGAGCGTGAGAATGTTTTGATGATCCTTTGCGATTTGCCACGACTTCGTTTAACTTTGCGACTTCAAATTTCGAGGACGAAAATTTTCTTTTAGAGGGGAAGAAGTTGTAACACCTAAAATCTGAAAACATGTGAAATTACCAATTTGCCCCTATAATTTAAAATTTTAATTAAAAGCTTAATAATTATCAAATAAATTCCAAACTTCTGGCAATGCACAAGTTATGATCCCAAATAATTTTAAGAACTTCATTTGACACTTATACAAGTGGAAAAATTACCATTCTACCCTTACATGTTTCGTATATAATTAAAATGTATTAATATGGTATTTAAAATTAAGTAAACATGGAAAGAAATTAAGGAAATCAATCACAACAATATTTCCAGCCATTATTCTGAAAATTATGGTCCAAGGTCTCCCCTAGGACTCGGCCAAATCTCTCCCATAATTTCCCTCACACATTTTTATTATTCAAACCCTAATACCGAATTTTCACACACAAAATAATTCCCATAGCCTCCATTCGGCATTCTAAAAATCCCAAGCAATTTTTCTAAGTTCAAGCACCATCTAAAGAGTCCTAGAAAAATTATTGTGGAGGTGTTCTTCATTCGAATCATTCTGGGTGAATTATTCTATACCGCGGCTAAGATAATAGGTATAATTCGTTTCTTATTCATTCGACCATCATAAAATTCGTTTCTTATTTTTCTTGTGTTCCTCACATCATATGTGACCTGTGAAAATTGGTTTCATGATTTTTAGATCGTTTTTGAAGCCGTGGTGATTTTTGACCCATTTTGGCCATACGCGTATAAAAGAATTCGTACACCTCATTCCACACGTTCAAATCTTGAGTTGGTATTTTTCTCAGACCCTATATATGTTATGAACACCAAATAAAATGTAAAAGTCGATCCATGCATGATCTAACAATTATTAGTGAATTAAATCTTAAAAACGTGTATAAACCCTAAATAATTCAATTCGAATTTTTGAGGCTTCATATTTATTTTATTTGGACTCCATATGATCATACTAATCTGGGAAAAATGATATTTCGAATTGTTAAGGCCTAAAATAATTATTCTTGATTTATTTAGTTTTACCGATTTTAAAGAAATTGAAAAAAAAAAAAGAAAAAAAAAAAGAAATGAAGTGTAATTCGATTTAGGGTTTGGATTTAGGGCTTGTTCTTGGTCATTTAATGAGGATTTAATGATGGTATAATTATTGGATAATGATTTGTATTTTCAGGATTAGGGTTTTGATTAAATAAAGTGTTATACGATTTGCTAAAAATGTTTTGGGTGAGTTTTGTAACTTTTAAAACTTAAGGGTTATTTTTAGAACTTATTTTGGGACATATACTTACTGTATAAAATATAAAAGGAGGGGGTCAAGTGTCATTTTTGTATTTTAGAGGGTTAAAATGTTTTTAGGGTTTTAAAGTGTTTCGAATTATAAAATAATTAAAATGAGGGACTAAACTTGCCATTTCTGGAAAGTAAGTGCTGTTTTGAGTAAGTTAATGTATTCAAGGGGTGATGTGTTAATTTGGTGATTTAAGGGGTTAATATGTAATTGTTATTAATTTAAAGTTGAGATTATAAATTAAAGGACCAAATATGTAACCTTGTAAACTAGAGGGACCTATTGTGTAAATTATGTAAAATTGAGGATACATTCTTATAATATGATAAAATGAGTAACCATTGTGAAACTTTGATAAATGAAGGGGCTAAAGTGTAACTATGAACAATTAAAGGTCTAAAGTGTAACTTTTGAAACTAAAGGGTGTAAAGTGTAAATTGTATTTTCTTAAGGACCTAATAGGTAGATGTGATAAAAGATACCCTAATTCCAGAAATAATGATGTAACTAAGTATGTTGATCCAACTTTCTAAATATGGAAACTTTCTAAAAGAGGAAACTTACCAAATATGGAAACCTGCTATAAATGGAAGGTTACTTAAATGGGAAAGATTGTAATTCTCCTTTTCCCCTTTAGGTGTGAAGAAGGAGTGACTTTGAGCTGTTCTCTACTTTTCTGTGCTTTGTTTCTGTTTGTGCTTTCGTCATAAGGTACAGATACTCTGCCCTTGTTTCAGTAAGGGTTCTTATATCCTATGCATTGATTTTGAGTTATGATTCAGTTAAGATTTCCCAAGCCATTGCTATGTTCCCTTCGAGTGAACCTTTGATATTCCTCTTGATTATGATCTGAGCTTCGTATATCTGACCTATGCCTTTGCCAAGTTGCGCTAAAGTTCTGAACTATCCTTGTGAGAAACTAAGATTTTGAAATGGTTTACTAAACTAAGGTTTTGAACTACTTGTTTTGAACTATCTTTTACGAAGACTATTTTAATGATTATCTTTATGAAACCAATTTAAAGACCATTTTAATTAAATAACTTAATTAAGCTTTCTAAAATGAATCTGTTGAATAAAGACTTTGAAGATGGATCCTTTGATGCAGACGTTGAACTTTAATTTTGATTCTCTCTGTTTTTAAAACTATGATATGAACTTTGGAAGACCTTGGTGAACCACTCTATTATGAACTATTCGATATGAACCCCTTTCTATGGACCTTGTGATATGATTTTGAGATGCACCTTTTGATATGAACCTTTTTCATATGACTTTGAGATTCACTTCTGATATGACTTTGATATGAACCCGTTTGCATGACATTGAGACCTGACTCTTAGTTTGATACCCGAGCCACCTTTTTGTTTCCTAGCCAGGAAGGTAACCTGGCCATGTCTGTGATGCACCACTGGCATGACTCCTGTGTGGGGGAGTGATTTCTCACGCCGTCCCCTTTTATATTATGATATGGCCATTATGATTCTGAGATTATGATTTTGAGATGACTTTGAGTGGGGGCGTATGGATTGCAATCCTAGGCATGTATGTTTAGTGGATTTAACTATGACTTTGAGTATGACTTTGAGGTGACTGGTGCTTGTGTGCAATACACGCCTTTCACATTTCTGGGAGCTAGCTACTCCACCCCTTTTGATACATGAGGCCACCCCTCATATTATCTGGTTGCCTGAGAGGTATCCCCTCTGATTATGAGATTATGACTTTGAGTTTCTGATGTTGAGATTATGACTTTGAGTTATGGGCTCGTGGTAGATGACTATCCTATACTTCCGTATTTCTCTTTCACTTTGATTATACCTTATGACACTTCCAGTACTTCATTGTATTACCGTTTCGTTATCTTTGCTTGTATTATGTATCTGTTCACTGGGCTTTTTAAGCTCAGCCGCACGTTTTCTTTTCGTGTGCGGCAGGTTTTAGTTGGAAGATGGGTACGAGTGAAGAGACTTTTGGACTTAGAAGACTTGATAGTTTTGGCCTAGAGATGACTAGAAGTTATTTCATTGTTAGAATTTGTATTCACTTTTATAACCTTGTAATTTCATTATTTCTTCTGTAACCATTGAGAATCTTTGTATTACGTTTGAATGTATGCTTTGTTATATCTGATATGAAACCATTTGTGTGACATCTTTACCCTTGTCGGGTTGGGGTGTTACATGTACAATCGGCCACATACAAGGGAGGGGAGAAGAGAAGAAATTAGGCTTGCTAGAGATCAAGATTAAGGACTAATGAATACAAGAGGCCTTGTATTTATAGGACACTTAATCTTGTTCTCCAAGTTAGGGCAAAACCTTCCTAAAAACCACCCATAGGCCGGCCATAGGAATCCCCTAGGATTCTAGATCCTTCTTGCCTCCTAATTTAATCTCTAGTCCTTTAACTTGCTATTTAACGACCGTTAACCAAACCTCGTTAAATACTAACGCCAGTTAAGTGTTTATTTATGAAATGAATAAATAAAATATAAAATATATTTAATTTATTCAAACCATTGAAACTTTTACGTATTGTGTGCAATCCCGAGTCTCGGGTTCGAAACCGGACATACTAATATTAATATTTATACACAAACTCTAACATTAACGTGCCCCTAAACACAGGACCTTAACTCAAATGGGCGGTAACTCAAGCCTTAACTCAAAAAAGTTAAGGTTTCACTGAGTTACGATACAGAGTGATCTTAGATGAATGAGTTCCACTTGTTTCGTTTTAAAGCTTCTTTACAAAAAAGCAGGTGGGGATCCACGCACTCTACACTGCCATTGTTATTTTTTTGTGCTATGTCACTTTCAAAGTTAATACAATAATGATCTTGTGAAAGCGCCTTAATTAATATATAATACATAGTTTATACCTAAAATCCTTGCAAAAAAGAGTTTAAATGTGTATACAAGACGAAATGAAAAGAAAGTTAATTATATCGATTCTTAAAAACATACAGTAACACTTTTATGAAACGATAACCGGACCATATAATATATAGCATCAAAGAATATGCCGTAGGGAAATTAAAAGTTTTATATTTACGGGAGTATCATCTATTTCAACTGGGTAGAATTGTAGATTTTGAAATACGAGTTTTATGTCAGCATAGAAGCTCTCAGTAACAAATGCATGGCGACTATCTTCTCCAATTTCCCAAATGCCATTAATGATACTCCGGAGTTAATGCAATGGGGTCAATTTTATAACTTTTATTTTCAAATATTATTCAATAGATGTACTGTAGTAGTTTTGGTTTATTGAATGATCTTTTTGCATTCTACTCGAAGCATAAACATGAGGATAAAAAAAGGAAACAGAACAACTTCCATTCACAATCACATAATAACTTAGAAGTGATCCTCAACAACAAACTAACAACGAAACAACCGAAAGCTAACCACGATTCACAAGCCTCGTTCCTTCCTTACCCTTATTTATTAAAACCCAAACCCTGAAATTGCTCCTAAATATTTACTACATTTAGGCATCAACAGTCTCGCTAGAGTCGGCAGCAGCCAGGATAAGCTCCGGGTGGAGGCTTCCCACCAATGTTCCATCCAATGCATTTGGGAGTCCCAACGCCTTCAAGGCCAAATGAGCTGCCTTCTGTCCTGATATCATCATAGCACCAAAAGTTGGCCCCTGTATACATATCGTCACACAAATCAGTTAGCACATTAACATTAATATGATTATCGTTTTTTTTTAACAAAGATGTTGAGTTTACCATCCTGGGAGATCCATCGATCTCAGCAACTTCCATCCCGGTAACAATCATACCAGGAACAATCTCTCTAGTCAGCTTCACAATCGCATCTTCAGCAGTGTTCATGTCGAGAGCCTTCATCCCAGGAACGCTGTCGATCATGCCAACACTCCTAAGCCTCTTAACACCAGTAGCGCCCATGGGCCCATCATGACCACATGAGCTGACAACAACCTTAGCCTCCATAACATTAGGGTCCATGCATGATTGTGTGTCATGGTTCTGTGCGACCAAAGACCAGTTGGTCACAACACCGCCTACTCTTCCTCCCTTGATGATCAAGTCCTCAGCTGCAACCGCGTTGAAGAGCTTGACATTTGGCCTAGCCAAAAGCTTGCTCATGATGGTTGATGTGAACAAAGCGGCGTGCTTGATGACAACATAGTCTTCTTGCTCATCGTACTCGATCTCGAGCTCGTCAAGGAAGTGGTGGGCAGGCTTGCGGACAACCATTGCTGAGAATAGTTGTCCACCTAGCCATGCACCACCACCTGGGCTCACGGATTGCTCAATGATAGCTACCTGTGAGTTTTTTTTTTAACCATTTGTTAGATAAATTGATTCAATATTAAATATGTATCTCATAAAGTTGGACACAAAATTAAATAACTCCACAAATTAGACAAAAAAAAAGGTATTACTAACATTAATTATCTTTTTATTATGTAATTAATAATAGTAGTGTATTATTTGCAAAGTTGACATAACTGTTAACCATTAATGTATATTAATTACAGTAAATGTCAGCTAAAAAACAAATAAAATTTATTTGATCTTGAACAAATATCCGTAACATTAATACCATCATCGTCAACAATAAACAATAATAAAATGCATCTTTAAATAATAGAAAAATGTTGTTTAGGTCTTATCATGTAATTTAACGTGTATCTGTAACAAAAACATATGTATCTACGGATACGACACGTACATCAGACTACATAGTATCAGCCTATCTATCAGGTGTTTATAACTTTTATACTAGAAAGTAGAAACACCAAAAAATTATAAATTCATCGTCTACAAACATTAACAAATTGATTCAAAATTAAAAACTAAAAAAAAGAATAAAATTTAGTCCAATATATATATATATATATATATATATATATATATATATATATAGTCCTATATATATATATATATATATATATATATATATATATATATATATATATATATATGAAGCGAGTAATATAGATCAAACATGCAGTATCAAAATAAAACATAAACAAACTTAAATTTCATAGAACCTGAACACATCTCGTAACAAATCAAACACATGCAAATTATACTAAGTACCCAAAAAAGGTGTGGTAAAATATATACCTGAACGTTAGGGTTTTTGCTAAGCTCATAAGCACAAGACAAACCAGCAGATCCAGCACCAACAACAACAACATCAGTATCAGCATAAGTAATCATGTCAGTCATGTACCTCCTAGTCATTTCACGTGAGACAATAGCTTCCTTAATGGGTTGGAACGTGAATGATCCAAGATCATATGACATGGTAATGGGTGTGTTGTTTGTTTTGTTGGATGATTTGACTGGTTGGATCATTCTAACAACCGGGACTCCATGGAAGGATGATTGGGTTTTGGTGTAGAGTGGTGAGGTGAAAGTTGTTGTCATTGATGCCATTGTTAGAGGCTAGGGTTTGAAGGTTTTTTTTGGGTGTTTAACTGTGTGTGTTTCGAAGCTGTGCGAGTGTGTGTGATGAAGGTGGTGGGAGTTATATAGAGTGGAGTGGAGGAAAATATCTGATAGGGCACGTGTGAAGAGTGGATGATATGGTTCCAACTTCGAAAGGTCTGGAAGAAGAGAGGAGTTTTATAAAAGGTACGACACAATTTTGTTATTTAAATCCTTATCCTAAGTTTTATAATTTGTTAAGTTTCATTTATATATAATCAATTAAAAAAATAAAGGAAAAGGGCATACGAGTCTTATTTGATAGAAACGGTCAAACACCTTTGGTTAAGTTACAGTATAACGATTTGCAAATATCATGGGCTTTTCTCATTTTCAATATGAAAGTGTTGAAAATGATGATGATGATGATTTTTAGTTTTAGTTTTGTTTAATATCATCATCATGGGATTGGGATTTTCTCATAAATCGAATTTGCCAATTATGATAAATGATGGTTGGACAGTGATGATACTCAAGTTGTTGATGCCCGAGATCGATCATGGCTACGTTCTTGTAATCGATAAGGATTTTGATACGCGTGATGATTACTGAATCAATTGAACTAATGTTACAGATCTTGAAATTTGTTTGTCGTGAAAGAGATGAAGCAAGAGAGTAAATGCAGAAACTTTGGTGAGTTCTATATCAGGGATTTTATTCATTAGTCAAGTGCAGTTATTGCTTTCTAAATCGATCAGTGTAGTTGTCTTAAGCGTGAATTTGGTACTAAGTTCTATATGCACCTAAAGTCTTAGCAAAATTGATCAGGGGATTTATGCATTACGAACAACTTTAGGTGGAGTTATATAATTGCCATTATATGTATAAAATCACAAAAAATTTAGAATTAAACACAACTTCGATATAACATTATTTAATGATCAAAGACTGAAATAGATATTTGCATTCTGCAAAATTTCCAACCGAGTTCATTACATAATCAAACAGGAGAATCATTTTTTTCATATTGATTCTCTGATTTGCACCAAACAGTAGAATTGTTTTTAATTTTTCATATTCATTCTTTTTCTCTATCATTCGGGTCTCTATTGCAATTCTATTCTGCACGATTGCTTCCTACCAAACGTCCCCTAAACTTATACTCGTACTTAAACTTTTGTTTAACATTTACCCAAAATAAACAAATAAACCTTTCATCGTTTTAGGACCACAACTTTACTTTTCTCTGCACTAAATTTGTCCCCAATTTTAGTAGGGCCCGTTTTAACAATTTTATCATTTTAAGGAACTTCTCATTTACGAGAAAAATCAAAAATATTATTTATCATTATAATATCTAACAACATTATTGTAGTTTACCATTCTAAAAATAAGGCTCTAAGACTACTTGTAATAAGAGATCATCAACGCTCGCTCTTTGCTTACTCGGACATCGCGTCTTCTTTACTACACTAACCTCGAACGACGCATGCTAGGGGAGGAAAGAGCTGAACTCGGTCGTTTGGACATCTTATTTGAGAGCAAAATGTCATGTGTAACAAGCCAATAGGTTTATTTAATTTCTTATATAATATAGATTAGTTGCACCAAAACAAAACAAAAAACTCAAAGTAACACATAGCTTTATAAGAAAAAGATGTATTAACAATTGTTCAGGTCAATATCACATTATATGAACAAAATTTCTTAGGGCCCGTTTGGTTTGTAAGTGGGTTTAAAATTAGATTTGAATTTGTGATTGGTTTTAAAGAAAAGTTTGAGAGAGAAAATAAATGATAATATATAATGTTGTTTGTTTTATATATTGGGAATGAAATTAAATCAATTTTTTAATATTATTTTAGAATTTTAAAAATAATTTCAAAAGATAGTGGCCCACCACTATCACTAGAAACACCGATTGACATTAAAAAAACAAGTACATTGATACAAATATCGAGCAAAATTCTGTTTATTCTTCTCAATCCTAGCTATAAATGTCACTTTCACTAAAACCCAAATCTAACGGTTTCCGTATCGATTCTTAAACCGAATCAATCAAACAAACAAATGATTTGATATATGAATCCATTACTTGAATCAAAAGGTTTATTCTAAACGGGCCCTTACTCTAAACTATATTTGATTTTGTCTATCAAAATAATTGTAAATAGTATTTGGGCCCGAAGTGAAAGGGCATTGTCTAAGGCCCCTGGCCGCACCCACAGCCGATGGGGTCCAATTGTCTCGATCAATAATTATAGTGTTCATTAGTGCGTTTCTGATGCAACTTCATTTGGATTTATTTGCAAAATATTTTCATAATTTTGTCCTTTTTTACCAACTGTGTAAGTGACTAGAATTGTACTTAATAGTAATTTGCCTTTTAACAATATGAAATGGATTATGTACTACTATCACCGTCCCAAAATAAATGTTCAGTTTGATTTTTCAAAGTCAAACTGCTTCAACTTTGACCTTATCTATTTTTGCGGATGTTATATAATACTTGATGCAAAATATATGAATGGGTTGGGTTTTAAATGTATTTTTCATTGGTATAATTTTTCATCAAGTATTATATAACACAAAAAATATATTTAAGGTCAAAGTTGAACCAGTTTGACTCTAAAAGTCAAACTGAACACTTATTTTGGGACGGGGGGAGTAATTTATTATGACGTAAGCAATAGTGTTTATGTATCAATCATAATGATAAGGCCACTCGTAATGGCCACCCAACCAAGGGTCGGTCGGGCATTTACGGCGACCCTTGCAAATGCGTCACCCGCCTTGTTTTGGCTTGGTTGGCTCATCCAGCCGATCAAATAGAATGCAAAGGTTTGTGTGTTTGAGTTTTTTTAATTAATTTTTGTGCAATATGGTTTTTGTCGTTATCGGGGTCGCCTTATTACGAGCATTTGGTAATATGTTTAGTTTTATAGAGAGAAATTGAGGTCGCGCTAAGATGAGAAGGTCATAAGGTCATACATAGGGTCACCATTACTACTGGTCTAATAACAAGGTTGCATTTGTCATGCATCGCGCCAGGATAAAATCCTTAATTTTTACGACTTTAATCTATCTAATTTATTTTCAGCAGGGCCGGTGATTGGCATGTGCGGCAAGTGCAGGCGCACAGGGCCACCGATTTTAGAGGGCCTCAAACTAATGCAAGTCCATTATATACATGTAGGATGTCTACGTGTTTTATTAGTTTCAACCCAATAAAAGCCCATATTTAATTACTTAGGCAGGCTAATGGTACCAGGCAATGAAGTTCGATCCCGATGTGGCTTAAGGTTCGAACCGAGCCGAAACTCGGTTTTCATCCGGCCGTTACTTTAGCAAGTTAATCTTGTGTGGAGGCGGTACGGTTTCCGGGGGGACGTCGTTGAATCCCCATGGCCAGCGTGGGCCCGGTTAAGACAACATAGTCTGGCCAGCGGTGGATGAGAGCTCGCCGGTGAGGCGGGTGCGAAGTCTTATCCAAATTATTAAGAAATTCGCCGTTCAAAAAAAAAAAAAAAAAAAAAAAATATGTTAGGGGATAATAATTAGGGTGACAACATGCTAAAAAAACATGAACACATGAGGACAATCAATATGTTACAATTAATTCAGTCAATTCTTAGCAATTAATTTGGACAGATTGTTCTCTCTATTTTCCTATATAACATTTTAGAATAATGTATGAATGTTATTTGATGTTAATTTTTAAGCTTCTAATACATAGTAATTACTCTAACTTGATACTGGAATACCAACTATGAATTTATTGTGTTTTTACTATTTCGATCAGAACATTGTTGTCAGTTGCGGTATTAGGCAATGCGTCTAGGTTCCTTATTACAATTTGTGCATTAATTAACATTTCATTTACATATAATAAGTATTCCGTATCAATAGGGCCTAGTTTAATTTATAGCACATGGCCACCGAAATCCACGGGACGGCCTTGATTTTCAGCTAAAGAAAATCTTAAAAACAACATTTTTGGTTATACTCATTTACGTGCTACAGTGCGTTTAATTTGAGTCAAATAAAAAATGTAAACAGTTAATAGCATTGTAAGGCTAAACGTAATACAGCTGAATTATTCGATTGATCTAGCCAATTTGTTCGGTCTCATTTGGTCCTCCTAATACTAGGGCTGTAAACGAACTGAACGTTCAGTGAACATTTCATGAATCGTTCAGTAAAAAGCTCGTTTATGTTCGTTCGTTTATTAAATGAACGAACATGAATAATATTTTACGTTCGTTTAGTTAAATGAACGAACATAAACAAGAGTCACGTCCGTTCATTTATGTTCATGAACGTCCGATTATGCGTTCGTTAACGTTTGTTTATGTTCATTTATTTATTTATGTTCATATATCATATCTTTTAATTGTAGAATTTTTAAATTGATTTGTTTAAACAAAACAACACTTATAAAATAATATATTGTGTATAATTTAATAAAGGTTATTTTTGTTTGTCTATATTCATCTATGTTCGATCATTTTTGTTCGTTTAACGTTCGTTTAGTGTCTTAATGAACGAACATAAACGAACATGAACAACTCATTTTCTTAATAAACAAACATGAACAAGAAAATTCGTCCATTTAAGCGTCCGTGTCCGTTTATTTGTTCGGCTAAACTTAAGCGAACGAAAATGAACAAGGCTCCGTTCGTGTTCGTCCGGTTCGTTTACAGCCCTACCTAATACCCCAACCAACCCCCCCTCTCATGAATTGTTTTCGTCCGGTTGTGGACCGAATGAAATGGTTTGGTTTGTGTGTGTAGTTTGTATATATTTAATTTTGTGGAGTATGTTTTTGGTTGTAAGTGCGGTATCCTTACTACGATTATTTGGTCTTGGTTTGGTATAGGAGAGAGAAAGCTGATGTGACGGTGCTGGGTTTGGTTTTGGTTTGGTCTTATGGCATTGAGTCTAATAATCCACATTAGCTAATCTATGTGTAGGTGAAACAGAATAACTTTTTGGGGTTAAATGTTAGATCAGTCGATCTGTTTATATGGGTCTTTTTTTTTCTTTTTTTTTTGTCCATGGTAGTCCAACAAACTTATATCTTATAATTTATTTTTATCCCTTTAGGGATGATTATGAGTTATGACTACATGAGTTGAACAAGCTCAAAACTCATGACAACCAAAAAAACTAGATACAAGAGCTACAGTACAAAAAATAAGCAACAAAACACAAACTATAACTCTTGAAATCACACATGCAGCTACGTTGCTCCTATGCACTCTAACTTGCACGTTTTACGCATCCTTTCCTCACGAGAAGTAGACTTGAACTGGATAGAAGATAGTTTTAGCCTCACCACTTCTGTAATAGTATCACATAATCGTTGAACTCGCCTCTCGCCTTTTCCAAACAAACGGTTGTTACGTTCCTGCCACACAAAGTACGAAGTTACAGCCAACACCAAACGACCAACAATACTCGTAACAATTTTAGTCTTCGAAATAGAAAGAATCCAAGCCACTATCGTTCCATATGAGGTTTACGATTGGCATATCAGAAATACTAGTGATTAAACTCCAAACCTGAGAAGAAAAAGAACACTCAAAAAATAGACGCTCGTGAGAATCCGGTTGCACTTTACACAAAGGACAATGAAGCAGGTTTAAGTCGATTGAGTTGCCAACGTCCCATTGCCTCAAATTGTCCCGAGTCTTTAATTTTTCCTCCATAACGAGCCACATGTGAAACGCGTGTCGAGGGATACAACAAGAAAACCAAACGATATTGTACCAAGTGACTACATATCGACTTGGTACAAATGTTTCCGAATCATACCTTGGAGTCCCAGTTGGGTAAATATGTAATTATCCCGCCCACATATCATACCATGCCGAGACCTAGCTTCTTGCCATATCCAATTTGAAACCACATATGAGGACACAAATGTTTTCGAATTTGGAGAATTTTTCTCCAACCCCAACTGACATTAGCAAACAAACTTCCTAAAAATTCCGGCCCTTTAACTTGTACAAATGGATCCACTTTACCAACAAGGTTTCCTTGCAATTTATAATGTTCCGGATATGAGAAGGCATCAAAGCAATATCAAAACATTTCGAGCCTTCAGACACCTATACCACCTTCCTATTTTGGCAAACATAATGACTCCAAAGACACTTTTGCCTTATCTTTTTTCATCTCACCTTGGCACCACAAAAAAAAACATTGATTGTTCAATATCATGGATAATTCCAGCAGGAAGAATAAAAACCGATGCCCAGTATCCGTGCATAGAAGATAAGACTGAAATAACCAATTGTAATCGACCTGCAAATGAGAGACATTTGTTCTTCCAATCTCCTATTCTGTTTTGAACCCTCCCCACATGAATTTTGCAATCCTTGTAGAGAAGTATTGACGAAATAAGAGGAACACTTAAATACTTGATAGGAAGCGTACCTTCTTCGAATAGCATTAGATGGAGAATTGCATTCTTTACATGACTAGCAACATTGCAAAAGAAGGCCGTACTTTTGGGAATGCTAGCAACCAACTCCGAGACATCTTTAAACTCTTCTAATGCTTTGATAAGAACCTTGGATGACGTGACATCCCCTCAAGCAAACATAATCAAATCGTCAGCAAAACACACATTAATGATTTTCTGTTTATGACAACGGTTATGATACTCAAAATTCGCTTCTCCACGGATACTGCATCTCAAAATAAGCGTTAGAATCACGTTACCAAAGTAAATAAATAAGGATACATCAGGTCGCCTTGACGTAACCTTCGACGACCCTTAAAATAACCATGAAGCTCCCATTAACACATAAGGAAAACGATGTACTAGATACGCAAGCCATAACCCATCCTAACAAAATCGGATGTAAACCAAAACCCGCTAGAATATCTTTAAGAACTTCCAATTGACCGTACTGTATGCTTTTTGTATATCAATTTTGAAAGCACATCTAGGAGGACCCCTATTCAACTCATAATTATGTATGACCTCTTGCGCTATTAGAATATTGTCTGAAATGCTACGACCCGGAATGAAAGCGGATTGGTTATCACTAACAACATCGTGTAACCCCTCTTTAATTCGGTTAGTATTTATCTTACTAACACATTTATAAATAACATTATAAACCTTTTTAAAGGTTTAGTGTGTGTAGTCCTGGAAAATTTTATTTAATTTTTCGAAAAGAAGAAGTTTAATTTTGTTATCTTTAGAGAAGTGTTAAATTTTAGAAAACGTGTTTAGATTGAAAGTGTGATTGTTTTGCATATCTATGTAATAAGGATGTTTTACAATATAAGTAAAGATACGACATGCTAAACTACTCTATGGGCTTGGCCCGACACAAACTATGATAAATACACAATAGAAGTCCACTAACAGCCCCTACAGTTGGAGCGGGAGAACGTCGAACGCTCAAACTGATCTGAAACTCATCAACTAATGTAGACGGAAGTTCATAGTGAAAATATCGGCATACTAATAATGTGAGGGAACATGCAAAACCCGAACCTGTCCGGTAGCAACCTGGTCTCGAACAAGATGAATGTCAATCTCAATGTGCTTTGTGCGTTGATGTTGCACGGGATTAGAAGACAAGTACACCGCACTGACACTATCACAATAAACGATGTTAGCCGAATGTAATGGAGAATGAAGCTCCCGAGAAGATTCCGCAACCAGTAAGTCTCGGCTACTGCATTAGCAACACCACTATACTCAGCCTCGGCACTAGAGCGAGACAGAGTATACTGCCTCTTGGATGACCAAGACAGGAGATTGTTGCCAAGGAAAATACAACAACCTGAAGTAGAACATCAAGTAGTCGGGCGACCTGCCCAATCAACATCTGAATATGCAACGAGGGAAGAAGTCAATAAAAATTACAACTGAAGACCATAATCTAAAGTGCCGCAGACATAACATAAAATCCTCTTAAGAGCTGTAAGATGAGGCTCACAAGGGTCATGCATATAGAGACAAACCTACTAAACCGCATAAGACAAATCAGGTCTAGTAAAAGTGAGATACTGCAAAGCCCCTGCAAGACTCCTATAAAGAGTCATATCAAAGACCGGTGTTCCATCAGCTCCTAACTTGGACTCAGTATCAGCAGGGGTCCTGCACGAATGACAATTGCGCATATCTGAGGACTCAAGAATCTCCACTACATACTTTTTATGACAAAGAAAGATCCTGGTGGTAGAACGAGTAACAGAGATGCCCAAAATAATAGTTCAGTGGACAAAGAGTCATAGAAAACTCCTAAGGTAAAGAGGCTATAACCCTTTGTAGAAAGGCTGTAGAAGAAGCTATCAACAACATATCATCCGCATAAAGTAATAAGTAAGCAACATCAGGCTTCTGTTTATAAATGAACAAGGACGAGTCACATTTGCTGTGGCAAAATCCAATATGAGTAGCATAACTTGCAAACCACTGAAACCAAACCCGAGGTGCTTGCTTGAGGCCATATAGCGAACGATGTAAGAGACAAACATGATTGCGACGCTGTGGATCTCGAAAACCAGGTGGTTGATGCATATATTCAGTCTCAGATAACATACCATGAAAAAAAACATTCTTGACATCGAGCTGATGAACATGGCAATGTCGAGAAGCAGCAAGGCTAAGTGTTAGGAATATAAATATTCATATGAAGATTCGGTCACCCTGTGAACTCATTAGCATTGAATAGCTCGTAGGATAATATTAGTTAGTTAATATAGTTTAGTTATTATAGAACTCGTGGAGTGGGTCGGGTCTTTACCCACTGTCAGCTCACTCCACAGCCCACTCAGGGCACAAATATTAGTACTATAAATACCCCTCTCCAGATAGGGAGAGGGTTGGAACTTCCTCATTCTCTTAATCTAATATCTTCAATTTCTCTCTCTACAAGTTCCCAACTCACTTTCTCTCTATAAAATTCTTGATCTATTCGGCCAAATCTCTACTATATGTGTGTTATATGTTTGTGAACATCTTACAATTGGTATCAAGAGCCATGGTTAGGTTCATGTAAGTGTAGGTTCACGGATTTCTTGGTGTGATTTAGTGGTTAGTTTGGTTCGAATAGAATAGGGTGAATATCTCTTCGTTTGGGCTTTGTTTGTGGCTAGATCCGTTAAAACTTTGTACTTTCTTGTTTAAGATTGATATATAAGCTTTGTTTAGTTGTTGGTTTGACTGTTTCAATCGTATATTGAAAGGTTGAGTGAATTCGAGTGAGTGTTCTTGGCTGCGGTTTGACACTCGGACGCGTTTTCTTGGCTGCGGTTTGTCTCTCGTTGAGGTTTTCTTCGCTGAGGTTTGTGTTAGTTTGGGAAATTTCTGACTGCGGTTTGGTGATTATCGGGTTTGCGGTTTGGCATTTAACCTAAAAAGGGAAACACGACAAATAGTATTGAAAGTGACGTGTTTGTCCTTTGCTACTGCGGTTTGTTGTTCTTTTCCGTTTGCGGTTTGTCGTTTAGCAATTGCGGTTTGACCAGTCCTGCGGTTTGACCAGTCTTGCTGTTTGACCAAGGTGTTGCGGTTTGACTCTTTGCAGTTTGATTCCTTGCGGTTTAGGTCTTTGCGGTTTGACTCTTTGCGGTTTAGATCTTTGCGGTTTGACTCTTTGCGGTTTAGATCTTTTGCGGTTTGACTCTTTGCGGTTTGGTCTTTGCGATTTGATTCCTTGCGGTTTAGATCTTATGCGGTTTGACTCTTTGCGGTTTGAGTCTTTGCGGTTTGACTCTTTGCGGTTTAGGTCTAAACGTTGCGGTTTGTGTGACTGCGGTTTGAACATTACGGTTTGATACTGAAGTAATACTTTTAGCTGCGGTTTGACCCAAGTAATCAAATAACGGTTTGTTCTTGATTTTTGTAAAATCCCGCGAAAGAACTTATTTCTTGGTTTAAATCAAAGAATTGTAAAATCCCGTTCACTTCAACATCATGACGAGCACTGCTTTTGATGACATTCAAGCTGCCGGGTCCGACACCCGTCCTCCTATGCTTGATAGGACAGACTATGAATCATAGGCACAACGAATACGGCTTTACTGCTTGGGCAAAGAAAATGGATTTAACATTCTTAAATCCATTGATGAAGGACCATTTTAGATGGGTACCACCAGAGACGCTGTTACTACTGGTGAAGACGGAACTGTAACTTTTGGAATCGATAGGCCTCGAACTTACAATGATCTTAATGATGAAGAAAAGAAGAGGTATGATGCAGACATTAGAGCCTCCAACATTGTCATTCAAGGTTTGCCCAAGGATGTTTACAAACTCATCAATTTCAACACTGAAGCAAAAGCAGTTTGGGACAATGTCAAAATGCTTCTGGCTGGATCAGAACTCACAAAAGAAGATCGTGAGTCAT
Organism: Artemisia tridentata subsp. tridentata; assembly: GCA_021014915.2. Classification (NCBI taxonomy): domain Eukaryota; kingdom Viridiplantae; phylum Streptophyta; class Magnoliopsida; order Asterales; family Asteraceae; genus Artemisia; species Artemisia tridentata. The sequence continues at coordinate 370,782,740 of CP139507.1, forward strand.
AGCTATATGATGAGTTTGAGCATTTCAAGATGAACCCTGGTGAGAACATCACAGACTACTATGTGAGATTTCATAAGTTGGTGAACGATATGAGAATCATCAGGATGACAATGCCAAACATCCAACTCAACTCAAAGTTTGTGAACAACATGACACCAGAATGGGACAGATTTGTTACTGCAGTGAAACTCAACAAAGGATTAAGAGATACAAACTATGAACTGTTGTATGCATATCTGCAACAACATGAAAAGCATGCTGCTTATGACCGTCTGTTGAGAGAAAAACTTAATCCAACTGCACCGAATGATCCACTTGCATTTGTTGCAAATGTTCAACCAATCAACCAATCTTCATCTGGTCAAGCTTATCATCATCCCTACTCATCACCATCTGCTATGAATCCACAACTGGATTCAGGTTACTCCCACACCGACAAAATGATTGATAACCTCACCAACCAAGTTTCCTTACTGGTGCAACAATTCAAAGCAACACTCCCTCAAACTAACAATCAACTCAGAACTTCATCAAACCCACGCAATCAGGCAACTGTGGAGGATGGAAGAATTGTGGTTCAGAATGTACAGGGGAGGCAGAACTTGAATCAAAGGAACATGGGTCGAGGTAATGTGCAGATCAGAGTAGGGAATGCAAATCAAGGGCAGGGGAAGCAACACAAGTGTTACAACTGTGGTGGACTTGGACACATTGCCAGAAACTGCAATCAGCCAAAGCGTCCACAGAACTCTGACTATTTCAAGGACAAGATGTTATTGATGCAAGCTCAAGAGAATGAAGCAGTGTTGGACGAAGAAGAGTTGTTGTTTCTTGCTGGCGATGAGGGAAATACTTTTGATGCCGATGTGGACGAGCAGCCAGTTCAGGACCTCGCTCTAAATGATCCCAACATCTTCAAAGCTGATGACTGTGATGCTTTTGACTCTGATGTGGATGATGAACCAACTACTCAAACTATCTTCATGGCTAATCTGTCCTCTGTTGTCTCATCACCTCAACAAGCTGGTCCCTCCAATGCATCTGTGATTTCTGAGGTACTAAAGCTTTATGACACATATAACGTGGTAGATGAACGGAAGATTCCCAACGAAGTACAATAGACAGATGTTGTTGAATCAGATATTGTTGACATGGGAAATAGTAATATTATTCCATATGAACAATATGTGATTCACAGCAACGTGTCTGATGTACCAGGTTGTGCATCTTCTGTTAAAAATATTGCTTGTGTTGTAGATAATGCTTGTGAGTGGCATGAGAATACTGTGTTTGTCCCTGGTGACACCTTGACCACTAGACTAAACATATATAAAGATCAGGTGGCCATATATGAACAACGTGCTAAATTTGAACTAACTGAATGTGAGCAGAAAATGAAAAGTCAAATGTGTACACTTATAACAGAATGTAATGTAAGGGAAGAAACATTGAAACAAGAGCTGAATTCTTTGAAAAAACAGCTGGATCAGACTGTAAAACAAAAACAGGAGGCCCAAGAGCATTTAAATACACTAAAACAAGATTTCAAAGAAAAAGAAACAAAACTCTTAAATGATTTCTCCAGACTTAAAACGTTGAAGAATAAGCTTGAAAACAAGTTGTACACACAAGACAAGACCAGACAAACTGCTCAAATGATTCAAAAGCACAAAAAGTTGTGTGATAAGCATAGTGAAAGTAATGTAGGTAAACCTAAATTAGCTCTCCTTAGGAATGCTAAAGCAGCCCAACCCGCCTTATATGATGCAAATGTTATGATTATGCCTGGTCATGCCCCTCCTGATGTTTTTTCATTTGAAGAGAGTAATGAGATAGAAGAGAGAAATAGAGAAAGAATGTTTAAGAAAATGAAGTATCCCAAATGCATAGCCAATCGAATCATAGTCAAACCACATAATTATTATGAGGAGAATCGATTGACTGTGTTTGCACCTCAAAAGAAGTTAACGCCTGAACAAATATTTTGGCCTCTAGATATTGAAAAAAAAAAGGCCGAAGAGCTTGAAGCCAAAACTCCTCTCCTTAGGAAAATTGCGATTACAACGGTGTATCCTCCCAATACACCTAGGCATTTAGTTCCTTTAACTCTTCCCACAGAATGTAAAACTTTAATTAGCATATATGTACTTTGTCAACTATTTGCTGATTTTGATAAAACATGTAAGAAGAGAATTACACCAACAGGAATTACTGAGGGGGAAAGGGGTTTTGAACAAACAAAAAGGTGTTACTTAACTGAGGTCATTCCATTCTTTAAACTACTCAAAGAACATTTTGAAGGGATGCAAAAAACCCTTAAAACTGAAGTTAATGAGATGAAAGCAGTGTTTAAAGATTGAGAGAAAGAATATTCTCATCACCAATGAGAATTTGATTGCTAGATGTATTGCACAGGATATATTTTATACTGCTACTGATGCTACATTAACTGCCTGTCAATTTCATGAGTATTCTATTGCATTGAATGTTACCCAGAATCGTGTTGTTGAGCTTGAGGGGGAGAATTTGAAATTGCAAGAAAAAATTCAAAATGATGACCATGATAACATGGTCAAGCGTTTTTCAAAACTAGAGGTTGATCATCTTAATTTGCAATTAAAATATCAACACTTAGAAGAAAGATGTAAACTATCAAATGCCAAGACATCTTTGGATGCTCCTGAATTTGATACATATTTTGAATTAAGCAAACGCGATGAAAAAATTCAAGCTCACACTAACACGATTCGACAATTGAGGGCTCAAATTGCCCAACTAAAGACAAATAAGAGTGATGCAATTGGCACCCATAAACCATCGTCCTTAGATTCTCAGAATTTTCAATATCAAGACACCATCAATAAGTTACACTATGAAAATGAATGTTTTCGCGCTGAAAATTCAAAAATCAAACAACATTACAAAGAGTTATATGACTCAATTAAAGTCACACGAAACAGTCACAATGAAAAGGTAACTTCTTTGCTAAATGAAATCGAGAATCTTAAGACTCAGGTGAAAGGGAAAATGCCAATTATCACTTGTGAAAATGTTGTTTCAAAGGTTTCTGCTTGTAGTAAGTATGCTGTTGATGTTGTGCCTATTCCATTTCCCCTTAGGAACAATAGGTCTGCCCATCAAGTATATCTCAATCATCTTAAGGATAGTCTTGATACACTTCGTGAGATAGTTGAAGAGGATAGGATAGATAAACCACTTGATAGTGCAGTTGTAGATGCTTGCTTCCTCACAAAACGGTCTCAGGAGCTTTTAGAGTATGTCATTGGCACGGATCCTAAGAATGATAACAAAAGAGATAGATTTGTTGCATCATAATCTACGACTAAGAACAAGCACGTAACCTTTGATCTACCACTGAGAACATCAGAACCCAGCACATCAAAATCAGGAAAGCAACTGACAGTAAAACAAACTAATGTTCCCATCATTACTTCTACAGGAGTAAACGGTGACACCAAAGCTAGCGGGTCAAAGCCTAGAGGCAATGCAAGGAAAGATAGGACTACGCCGGCTAAGAGTGGTCACGAGAAGAAAGTAGAAGCCCAACCTAGGAACAATAATTTTGCAATGAATGGAATGAATTGTGTTGATTCTAGTATTAAAAGTACTGTAATTAATTCGAATTCTAATTCTGTCTGTAAAACATGTAACGAATGTTTAATTTCTGGTAATCATGATGATTTTGTTGTGTCATTTCTGATGTCTCCTGCACTACCCCACGTTAAGAATGTTAGGAAAACTGAAATAAGTAAGAAAATTTGGAAAGCAACAGGAAAAACGTTTGCTAATGTCGGGTATCAATGGAGACCCACTGGAAGGAAACTCACTTTAGGAGATCAGTGCCCCTTAACTAGATTGAATAACCATAAAGTTGTGAAGGTTAAGGAATGGAAACCAACTGGTCGAATTTTGCCTTTAGTGATAGAATGCCCTGCTACTAGGTCAATTGTTACTTCTAGTGTAGTTTCCAATGCAAATACAGTTGCACCTGTGAATCCTGTAGTTCCAGAATTTGTGTGTGCTAACCAAACGGACCCCAGCTGCAAGTGGGGATCCACATTTTTCAGTTATCCATCGTTGTCTGTTTTCAAATGCAGGTCGTACAAATCGTCCTTTGGTATTTGGACTCAGGCTTCTCAAAACATATGACTGGGGATTGCTCACGGCTCAAGAATTTCGTGAAAAAGTTTATCGGAACAGTTAGATTCGGGAACGACCATTTTGGGGCGATTATGGGTTACATAGATTATGTGTTCGGCGACAGTGTAATTTCCCGGGTATACTATGTGGAAGGATTAGGGCATAACTTGTTTTTGGTTGGTCAATTTTGTGATTCCGATCTTGAAGTTACTTTCAGAAAACACACTTGTTTCGTCAGAGATTTGGATGGTGTTGATCTTCTTAAAGGCAGTAATGGTACCAATTTATACACCATCTCTATTGAAGAAATGATGAGGTCCTCTCTTATTTGCTTGCTCTCAAAGGCCTCAAAGACTAAATCTTGGCTTTGGCACCGTCGTTTAAATCACTTGAACTTCGGCACCATAAATGACTTGTCTCGCAAGGATCTTGTACGAGGCATGCCCAGACTAAAATTTGAGAAAGATCATCTTTGTTTTGCATGTCAACTGGGCAAAAGCAAGAAACATACTCACAAACCCAAAACTGTCAATACCATCATGGAAGTTCTTCACACCCTTCACATGGATCTATGCGGACCAATGAGAGTGCAGAGTATCAATGGAAAGAAATATGTTCTTGTGGTGGTCGACGACTACTCTCGGTTTACATGGGTAAAGTTTTTGAGAACCAAGGATGAAACTCCAGAGGTTGTCATTAAACTAATCAAGCAGTTACAAGTAAGGTTGAACAAAACTGTCAGAATCATCCGGACGGACAATGGAACTGAGTTTGTTAACCAACAACTCAGTCAATTTTATGAAAGTATTGGCATAACTCATCAGAAAAGTGTTGCACGCACTCCTCAGCAAAACGGTATTGTTGAAAGACGAAATCGTACTCTAGTGGAAGCTGCAAGAACTATGCTAATATACTCTAAGGCTCCGATGTTTCTTTGGGCAGAAGCAATTGCCACTGCGTCTTACACCCAAAACCGTTCCTTGATACACACTCTTCACAACAAAAATCCTTACGAGCTGATACATGGCAAGAACCCAGATCTTTCCTTTCTTCGAGTGTTCGGTGCTCTGTGCTATCCGAAAAATGACGGTCAAGATTTGGGAAAGCTAAAGGCTAAAGCAGACGTAGGGTTCTTCGTTGGGTATGCACCAGATCGCAAGGGATATAGAATCTACAACAAAAGAACCCAACAAATCATGGAAAGGATTCACATGACATTCGATGAGCTGACTGAGCAAACGGCTCCTGAACAAACCGGTTCTGGACATGCACCTAATCTATTGACACCTAGACCAATTAGTTTAGGTCTTGTACAGAATCCCACGCCTGCAGTTCCTTATGTACCTCCCACCAGTGAAGAGTTGAAGAAGTTATTTGATTCGATGTTTAACAAATATTTTGAGCCACCAACAGTTAATGCTACAAAGGAAGCTCCATCTGTACCCCCTGTTGCTGATGCTCAAATTCCACAAAACTCAGAAGGTCCATCGATATCTGTCTCAATCAATCAAGATGCACCATCTGCCAGTCAATCGCCCTCATCATCAAATATTCAATCTTCTTCGGTACAACAAGGTTCTGCAGAAGACAATTCTTTTGACGTGAATCCTTTTGCTCCTGTTGACGATGTTCCATTTGAAAATGTATTTGCTCCAGAGTCTTCCACTGATACATCTTCTTCAGGAGATCACAACACGACAACATCAGTTCAATACCCTCAACCACATGATCATCTCAGAAAATGGACCAATGATCATCTAATTGACAACATCATTGGTAATCCTTCCCGTCTGGTATCCACGCGAAAGCAACTTGCTACTGATGCACTGTGGTGTTTCTTCAATTCCGTACTATCCAAAGTCGAGCCAAAAGACTTCAAAGAAGCCATGTCCAAAGACTGTTGGTTTAATTCTATGCAAGATGAAATTCATGAATTTGATCGACTTGAAGTATGGGAATTAGTGCCTCCTCCAGAGTGTGCAATGATTATTACTCTAAAGTGGATCTTCAAAGTGAAACTCGATGAGCACGGTGATGTTATGAAGAATAAGGCACGGCTTGTTGCAAAGGGGTATAGACAAGAGCAGGTCATAGACTTTGAAGAATCATTTGCTCCGGTTGCCCGAATTGAAGCCATCAGAATCTTCCTCGCTAATGCTGCTAGTCAGAATATGATAGTCTACCAGATGGATGTTAAGACAGCATTCTTAAATGGCGACTTGAAAGAGGAAGTCTATGTGAGTCAACCTAAAGGATTTGTGGACCCTGATCATCCTACTCATGTCTATCGCTTGAAGAAGGCCCTCTATGGCTTGAAGCAGGCACCTAGGGCGTGGTATGATACGTTGTCCAAGTTTCTTCTGGCAAACGGATTCTCCAAAGGTGTTGTTGATCCTACTCTTTTCACCAGGAAGTCGGGCAAACATCTAATTCACGTTCAGATATATGTAGATGACATTATCTTTGCCTCTTCTGATCCTAATGAATGTGATCGGTTTTCAAAAGAGATGAGTTCTAAGTTCCAAATGTCGATGATGGGACAAATGTCGTTCTTCTTAGGTTTGCAAATTTCTCAAAGTCCTGGAGGCATCTTCATTAATCAATCCAAATATGCATACGAAATATTGAAGAAGTTTGGATTTGATTCAAGTGATCCTGTTGACACTCCTATGGTTGAGAGATCGAAGTTGGATGAAGACCACTCTGGGATCCCAGTTGATCAAACTAAGTTTAGAAGCATGATTGGATCCTTAATGTACCTCACCGCTAGTAGGCCAGATCTCTTGTTCGCAGTATGTATGTGTGCTCGGTACCAGTCCAAGCCCACCAAAAAGCATCTGGAAGCGGTAAAAAGGGTCTTCAGATATCTTCAAGGCACTGTTCATATGGGTCTCTGGTATCCTAAGGACACTGCAATGGAACTCACGGTTTATGCAGATGCTGACCATGCAGGGTGTCAAGATACTCGTCGAAGTACTTCGGGAGGTGCTTAATTTTTGGGGGAAAAGCTGGTTAGTTGGTCTTCTAAAAAGCAAATGAGTACATCTATATCTTCCACAGAGGCTGAATACATTGCCATGTCTGCATGTTGTGCTCAAATACTATGGATGAGATCATAACTATCGGACTATGGTTTTGCATACAACAAGATTCCTCTGTATTGTGACAACAAAAGTGTTATTGCTCTTTGCTGTAACAATGTCCAACACTCCTGATCAAAGCACATCGATATCAGGCATCACTTCATAAGGGAACAGGTTGAGAAAGGGATTGTTGAACTCTACTTTGTGAGGACGGAGTTTCAGTTGGCTGATATCTTCACTAAGGCACTTCCGAGAGAACGGTTCCAATTTATTCTCCCGCGGCTTGGCATGAAGAGTTTGTCACCTGAAACACTCAAGTGTCTTCAAGAAGAAAAGGAGGAGTAAAGGATTTGCATCACATATCCTTGTATACACTTGTATATATCTTAAAACAAAAAGAAAATAGAAAAATAGAAAACCTATAAAAACCCAAAAAAAAAAATCAGAAAAACAAAAAATACCAAAAATAGTTCTTCTAGGCACGTCTTCTGTTTATTGATAACATTTACGGTCCTAGAAATGTCATTCAATAATGACACGGGTCTTTAAATGAAGCTCAAGTAGAAGTTATATTAACTGGTTATAACATGTCTAATCGGCTTGCAGTTACTTCAGACTGCAACCCGTGCATTATTATGGGGAAAGCATGTCGCAAAAAAGATGGTTGTTCCTCCAACTGGGTGATGTTCACCTGGGCATGGATTACTTTATATCCATGTTTCTTCGATTTGATGTACGTTTCAGTGCATCATTTCTTGTATAAGAAGAGAAGTCTTCTTTACATCTCAAGTACTTTCCAATCTATGATTCTTCAGGAAAGTATTTGTATGAAAACTTGGTGGTACCATGATTTTTGAATATCAATCAGAATTGAAATTTTCAAAAAAAATCTATCACTCAATCAATGACTACAGCTATTCCATTAGAAGACGGGTCATCGATTGAGGGGGAGAGTGATGATTTTCAAAATTTTATATCATCAAAACATGCTACTTTGTACCAAATAAGCAGTGAATTTTATGAAACTTGTCGCTATTTGTCAGTGTATGATTTTTGTTAAATTCAAAATCTTCCAAACTAATCATACCTGACACTAACATTCTCCCACATAGATTGAGGGAGAGCATCGTAATGTTCCATTATCAAAATATACGTTAAACCTGACCACATTTTCTCCCAAATTTTCTAAACAAATTTAAATCAATTGGGATCACAAATCTCAAACGGTTTGAAATTTTTGATCGGGGGAGAGAATGTGATTTAAATATGAAAATATGATAAAAAATGTGATCTTTTGGAATCAAGTGTAGGCTCTCCCATATGTGCTAAACCCTTTCGTATATCGATGCACATATTGAGGGGGAGCAAATGATTTGTGATGGCAATTGTGAAAGAATACCAAAGACCGACCACTTTACTTTATGTACTGGAGTTATAAGAATGATGAGGTTAGGTATTAGTTCCCACGATCCAGCCAGAACCGGAGGGATCTTCCCAGGGACAATCCTCTAGCTAGAATAGAAGTCCTTAGTAATGATTAAAAAGGAGAAAAGTGAATAAGAGAAGAGTGCCGACTGAGATGGAGTTAGTATTGGAACAAACCCAACAAAGTTCTAGTAATGAAGTCTCGATAAGCACTGAAGGGGTTGAAGAATGAAAAAGAAATGTAAAGATAAAGGGTGAAAAGAAAGAAGCCCTCCTTACACTTTAGGCAGAAACCGGGTCAATACATATGCTGTCAGAATCACTAAGTTGATTGCTGGCATTGAAGACAAGTATCATGGACCCAGTGATACGCTGCACAACCCTCCCTAGCCACTCAAGGTCCCTCAAAGGACTCTTGTAAGAATGTGATTTAAATATGAAAGTATGATAAAAAATGTGATCTTTTGGACTCAAGTGTAGGCTCTCCCAAATGTGCTAAACTCTTTCGTATATCGATGCACATATTGAGGGGGAGCAAATGATTTGTGATGGCAATTGTGAAAGAATACCAAAGACCGACCACTTTACTTTATGTACTGGAGTTATAAGGATGGTGAGGTTAGGTATTAGTTCCCACGATCCAGCCAGAACCGGAGGGATCTTCCCAGGGACAATCCTCTAGCTAGAATAGAAGTCCTTAGGAATGATTAAAAATGAGAAAAATGAATAAGGGAAAAGTGCCGACTGAGATGGAGCTAGTACTGGAACAAACCCAACAAGGTGCTAGTAATGAAGTCTTGGTAAGCACTGAAGGGGTTGAAGAATGAAAAAGAAATGTAAAGATAAAGGGTGAAAAGAAAGAAGCCCTCCTTACACTTTAGGCAGAAACCGGGTCAATAAATATGCTGTCAGAATCACTAAGTTGATTGCTGGCATTGAAGACAAGTATCATGGACCCAGTGATACGCTGCACAACCCTCCCTAGCCACTCAAGGTCCCTCAAAGGACTCTTCTTTCCAGTTGTCACGGAGATCAATACATGTCTATCGTCTCTCTCACTCCGAGTTAGATGATATTGAAAAGGTGGCAGTCCTCTCCAGCCTCCGATCACTAAATCAAAACACACTATTGAGTCTAGAGCCAAGAGATCATCAATAAATCTCATTAGGACACACTTCCAATATGCTTGCTGTTTCATACACTATGAAAAGTAAGAAAATATATGCTAAAGAGTCCTACGCATTATCCTTGTGGTATTGTCAGAACATCCGAGTGATACGTAAAGTATTCACAATGAAGATGGAAATTCTTCTAGAGCCAACATCAAACAAGCTCTTGGTGGGTGACATGTGAGATCCTTCATGGATCAAGCTTGTGAAAACTGGAAAGAAACGATGGGCCGATTCACATTTGAATCAAACTTGTTCCAGGAAATGGATTGACGAATGCTTTTGGAAAACCTTTCAATGTGCTCACCAAACTGAGTTCCGAGCACATTGATTGTGAAAATTTTCAAACAAAAGTGTTTATGACAGAAATGTGATTCAATGTATAAAACCCTCGTCGTGTTGCATAAACTGTTTATCCAGTGACACGCGAGTGATTTTCATTCTCTAATCAATTTCTCGTCAATCAGTGGGTATTTAATTCACTGATTCACTCTACCATGCTGTCTGCTTTGAGACGTCCCGGTATGAGAACATGTTTAGTATGATGATTCTGACATTAATTTGTTGGAAGACTCATTACTACAAGCTGGAAATTCCTGTCAAGGAGAATCTTCTTTAAAGGGGATTCTACCTGATCACAGGTCGGTCCTCACGGAACCGAAGGTTAATCCAACCACCTCGAAAGAATGACAAAGTCATATTCGTTCTCCAACTTTATTGCTAACTGTTTCATTTCAGATTCATATAAAGATGGTGATGGTGGTTCCTGATTCCAGCAGAGACGTGTCAATCCACACTCCATGCTCACACTTACAAAACATCATCAAAGACATCATGATAAGTCAAAAGACCTACAACACAACTTTCGCAACTCTGATGACAGTTATTATGATCCAAAAAAGTGTGAGCATGCGAGTCCAACGGTCACAACATATCACATGGAGGCAATATTACAACGAATGAGCTTGGAGATTTACGGTGACTGATGATCTCAAAGAATGCTCAAAGATCACAACTTCACACAGCAACGATGCTGAAACAAGATGACTAGAAGACATATGTTGGATAATATCATCGAAGAATCTTCAAAGATCATCCAAGACAAAAGATCAGTCGTTAAATGTGTTTACTGTTGAAAGTGCAAAGAGTGCTGAATTTGAAGAATCAAAGGACTACGAGCAATGAAGACAAGATCAGAGGATACAATGCTAGAATTCAAAATGTAATTTCCGGGGTGACCTCCCTTAGGGGGAGATTGTTAGGAATATAAATATTCATATGAAGACTCGGTCACCCCGTGAACTCATTAGCATTGAATAGCTCATAGGATAATATTAGTTAGTTAATATAGTTTAGTTATTATAAAACTCGTGGAGTGGGTCGGGTCTTTACCCACTGTCAGCTCACTCCACAGCCCACTCGGGGCACAAATATTAGTACTATAAATACCCCTCTCCACCTAGGGAGAGGGTTGGAACTTCCTCATTCTCTTAATCTAATATCTTCACTTTCTCTCTCTACAAGTTCCTAACTCACTTTCTCTCTCTAAAATTCTTGATCTATTCGGCCAAATCTCTACTATATGTGTGTTATATGTTTCTGAACATCTTACACTAAGTACCGTGCGGATAGCCGCCGGTTTAACCACCGGACTAAAAGTCTCATGATAATCAACACGAATCTATTGACTCTTCATTGGCAACAAGACGAGGCTTGTACCTGCATAAAGTTCCATCAGCAAAGTACTTGCTTTAAACAACCACATCAAACGAACAATGTTCGCCTCAGACGGTCAAGGCACAAGAACCCAAGTATTAATTTTAATTAAAACATTATATCTGTCAAGCATAACATGTTTCTAGTTAGGATTTTTATTGTAAGGGTGTACAACTTTGGAACGGGAGAAATGGTTGACACATGACAATTATAAGGCAGATTCTTTTTGTTGGTACCAACTTGAAAACGAGTGACCATGGTATGAGTTGATGTTGGGTTGGGTAGTGGTTTTTGGATCATGGTAAGAGGCACTTGAGGAGGGGGGTTGGGTTGGACGGGTATGGTGGATTGTGTAGATTGAGGGTCTGTTTGAGTTGGATTGGGCGATGGACCTGTTGGGCCAGAAATGTTGGGGTCTGGTGAATTATGTAGAGTAGGTTGTATGATGGGGGATGTGGATGGATTTATTTGGGGATTGGACAGGTTGGGTTGGATCGTCTTGTCTTGTCTGGTTGTGGTGTAGGGTGTTGCGGCATTTGTGGTGTGGACTGTTGATGTTAGGCCGTTTGGTGTAAGATGTGTCGAGTTATGAGGTTAGGGAGATTATCAAGAAAATAATAAAACGGGACATCATTAAGTGTAACAGATCCGTAAGGAAAAATGGTTTCATCAAACTCGATAAATAATAATTTTGTTTAAGGAGAGGTTTAAACAACGGAAGCCGTGATGATTGGATGGGTAGCCAAGGAATATACAAGTTGTGGAGCGTGGTCCAAGTTTGTGATTGGTGTCAAGGTGAACATAACACAAACACTCAAAGATACGTAAAGACGTGTAATTTGGTGTAGTGTGATACAAGCAAAAGTGAGGTGTGTTATTGTTGATTATGGTGGATGGTAATATATTTAAAAGGTAGGTGGCCATATGAAGTGATTCAACCCAAAATTAAGGTGGAAGGTGTTCTTGAAAAGGCAAGATATGGATGAGGTTGTTGATAGTGCGGATCACACGTTCAGATTTTTTGTTTTGTTGAGAGGTACGAGGACACGAGAAACGTGTGTGGATTTCATGTTTTGTACATAATTGGCTAAAGATGGTGTTATCAAACTCACCACCATTGTCACATTGAAAAGCTTTAATTTACGCTTTAAATTAAGTTTTAACAAGAGAGCGAAATTCAACAAATTTAGCAATCATATTAGATTTATTACGCAAAGGATATAGCCACAAGTAATGAGAATAATGATCCAAAAAATAACATAATATTTAATACCACTTTGACTCCGAAGTGGATACGTCCACAGATCCGAGTGCACAATATCGAAAGAAAAATTAACGGCAGATTCAGAAATAGAGAACGGAAGCCTCACATGCTTGCCAAGCTGAAAAAAACCTGACAAAGTTGAGGAGATTTCACTTTATTACACGAAATGGAATTATTAGAAAGCTAAGTAGGTAGCAAATCATGTCCCGGATGTCCAAGTCTTTGGTGTCATGTGTGATGACTAGCAAGAAAAGCTTGTTGGTAGGAGGTAGGTGTGGTCACATGATACAAGTCTCAGGTGCTATCACATCAGTGGAGAATTTGCTGAGTCAAATAGTCATTTACCAAAAAAACCAAACTCGTCAAATTCAATAGAAACTTTGTTGTCACGAGTAAATTAACGAACGGAAATTCAATATTTTACAATATGCGGGGTAATTAAATGTTTAGAAAAGCGAAAAGTGCTAGGATATGCAAAAAAAAGCGCAAAGAAAAATGTAAAGATCTGTGAATTGCTCGTTTCAAAATAAAATTTACAATTTGAAAAGTGAACATTTCATTTTTATTGAAAATTCATTTGAAAAGTTGTGACCAAACAAAATTTACATTTTTCAATTTTCTTTTAAAAAATTTTCTTAGAAAAGTGATACATTTTTTTACCAACAAAACCCACCCTTACCATTTTGGATACCCTAACATTAAGGACAAACATGATAGTCAATACTATACATATGCCTCGAGTTTACTAAGCGGTCTGCTACAAAGAGTGCTCGTCGACATGTTACTTTTGTGGATATAAATTAATATACGTATGACCGGATTCGAACACGAGACTTCGTGATTGTACACTTTATGTATGAGATTCAATGTTTAATAATTAATGTAAAACGATATATTTAATTATTAATTTCACAATAAACACTTAACGGGTATTTAACGGGGTTTAGTTAACGGTCGTTAAATAACAAGTTAAGGGACTAGAGATGGAATTAGTAGGCAAGAAGGATCCAGAAACCTTCCTTTTCCTTCTTGGCAGATCGGTGGGGTATTAGGGATCCCAATCCCACCCTAACTTGGGCTCCAAGATTTGAATACTATAAATACAAGGTCTTGTGTTCATTATTCACTAATCTTGGTTGCCTAACAAACCTTTCTTCTCTTCTTCTTCCTCCCTTGTGCTATTGCCGATCGAACACCCCTATTCCTCTTGGGATTCGATTTTCCTTAGCTCAAACAAAGGTGTTTGGTTTGTTTTGTGATCAAGAACCTAGCTTTTCTCATCGAATCGTTAGTAATACGTGTGCACAAGAACGTAGGACAAACACATTATTGTTTGTGAATTTTTCCCTAATCGACTAAGTTGTGGTCGATTTCTATAAACCCTAATTTTCTAGTGGTATCACGAGTCGTTAATATTGTCTAATTAATTACCGAAACACATAAAAATTGAATCTTTATTGATTATTGCATGTTTCTTGAATTTTAGGGTTTTTGAAACCGAAACCCTAATTTTATTATGATTGGCCGATTGCCATTACTTAAAAAAAAATTGTTTTGTTTTAGGGTTTGTAAAAATTGTAGAAACCCTAGGTTGCATACAATGTTTTATGTGTTTGATTCATGAATAATTGTTATGTGTCATGGATTGTATTCGTATCTTGGGAACTTGATTAATTGTTAATAAGTTTATGTGGATCCATGATGAACGTGCATGTTTGATCATGGATCAAATGGATATTGTGTAGTAATTGTTACGTGTTTTATGTTAACATGCTAATTATGCAATAATAAATTAGGGTTTATTAGTAATTAAAATTGTATGACATGCTAATTAACTAATAAATTAATTAATTATATAATTAGGGAAGACCCAATATGCATTGTTTTATTTTCAACTATGTGTGTTATTGTATATATTTATTGTGAGATTTACGCAACAAAATAGTTTGGTGTATGTGGTCCATTGGTACCAAGCTCGAAAACCAATGGGAGTCTTAGATAAATATATGCATGTTAGTTGATTTATTTAGCATGTTCATTATTCTAGTTATTTATTTTTATTAATTGATTGTTTGTATATATATTGTTTTGACATGATTGTAAGCAAAGGGTAATTTTATGAATAGAAAATAAACCGGACTAAATAATTGTGAAACTGGATTTGTTTTTAAGAATTAAATCTTAAACTTTTAATTGATTGATGGTGTTTATACCAATAGTTAGAAAGGCTCATCCATATTGAAAAACTATAAGAGAGGTATAAGGAGGTTGCCATGTATTTGCACCGAAAGAAACGGGTTTTTAATATGCTTCGCGATGACCTTTGTTTCTCCGCTTCTTTGTGAGTCAATATGGAGTTACCTATGACTATTTATTTGTATAAAACCATCTTAAGGGTGAATTGACTTTTAATTCCATGCGCCACTTTGTCGTAATTATCCGAAACACTAGGTCTTTGACTTATGCAAAAGTACAATATAGTGGACGATAATTAAAGGTAATTTTTTTTATTGGTGAACCAAATACCTCAATTAAAACTTTTTTGATTTAATCTTAGTGAAATTGGTTAATAAGAAAAGTTTTATTAAAACCTATGCTACAAAGTTGTGTGCATGCTTCTTCGTACATATTTTGATTACACACATCAAATTAGTACCCATAAAACTTAAGTTTATGTCATCTAATTACAAGAAACACTTGAAGTTTCAATTTAGCCTAAGTGAGATCTTAGCTAGATTGAAATGACAAGGTAAATCTCCATGTTACGTGAGACCGTATCTGGGAAAATTTACAGTTTCTAAATTAGACAACTTAATTGAGTTAGTTAGTGAGATCTATAACTCAATGCATAAGATGGGATGAAACATGCTTACATTGCAAATAGATTTTTGGCAATTGTAAATCCCATAATGATCTAGGAATTGGAAAATGTTTGCCAATTATTGTTCGACAATTACCTTGTTGAATACTTTCATTACTAGCAGATCAACTAATGTAATGGAACTATGTCAATTAGGGTCCTAGTTTCAAGGAAATTCTATGGTTATATGAATATTTACCAAGGGTATTTAATTTTCTTGAAAGGTTGAATTATCGAAAGTATGATGCTAGGAATGATGTCACCTACTTTGCAAAACTAGTTTGAGCATTTTTTTCCCCTTATGATATGCTCAACGAACTCATACGTATGTTTGAGAAACCTGCAGCTGTAGAATTGTATGATTTGATTAATGCTCTACACAGCTGTAAGCAGGAAGATAGTAAATCCGTGAGTGCTCACTTCTTGGAAATGAAAAGTTACATGGACCAACTAGAGCAGCTCAATTATCATTATCCTCCTTATGTATGTATTAGCCTAATCAACAGATCCCTTAAGAAGGAATTTGGTGGTTTTGTGCGTAATTTCAATATGCATTGCACGGAGAAGACAGTGAGTGATTTGCATGCAATGCTCATTGACTATGAAAAAGGATTACCTAAAAAGGCTCCTACACCTCAAATACTTGCTATTCAAGGTGGTAGGATTAACAAGCCAAAACCGCAAGCGAACAAGAAGGGTAAAGGAAAGGCTGATAAGGGTTAGCAAGTTATGGCTTATCAACCTAATCCTAAGAAGAACCCCCCAAAGAAGAAAGAGAATCCCAAGAAGGATCAGGCTTGCCACCATTGCCATGTGGTAGGCCATTGGAAGAGGAACTGTCCTCTCTACGTTGAAGAGTTGCGAGTGAAGAAGATGAAGTATGCTGGGAATGCCAGTACTTCAGGTAACTTCTTTATGATTGAATTATTTGCATTTTCTCATAAAATAAATTCCTGGGTATACGATACTGGATGTGGTATTCATATTTGTAATACACTGCAGGGGTTTAGAGAAGAAAAGAAGCTGGCCTATGGGGAACAATACTTGCACGTGGGAAATGGAGCGCATGCAGCTGTTGAAGCCATAGGATCGTTTAATTTAGTTTTGCCTTTGGGCTTAGTACTGTTATTAAACAATTGTCAATACGCACCTTCTATAATTAAAGGTGTTGTTTCAGTTTCTTTATTTTTGGATCTTGGTTTTATTCACGCCTTTACAAGTAATGGAATTTCAGTTTCTTTAAATGATGTTTTTATTTTTATTTTTATGCGATTGTTGTTAATGGTGTATTTGAGATTGACATGAATGATAATGTATCCACTAGAAATAATTCAATGCTTAGCATCAATAATAAGAGAATCAAGACAGACTTGGATTCTACTTATCTTTGGCATTGTCGACTTGCCTAAATAGGTCAAAAAACGCATGGAAAAGCTGCAACACGATGGGCTTTTGAAACGTATCAATGATGTATCATTTGATAAATGCGAATCTTGTATATCTGGAAAGATGACAAAGAAACCTTTTTCAAATCGTATGGAAAGGGCTTCAGATCTACTTGGTTTGATACATATTGATGTATGTTGACCACTTAGACATGTGTCAAGGAGAGGTGCTAGCTACTTCTTAACCTTTACAGATGATTTCAGCCGTTATGGTTATGTTTACTTGCTTAAACATAAACATGAGGTGTTTGAAACATTTAAGGTTTTTAAGAATGAAGTAGAATTGCAACTAGGAAAGAAGATTAAGACTCTTCGATCCGATAGGGGTAAGCCAAGAGTTTAAAGATTTTCTAGCTGAGTGTGGAATTGTTCAGAATCTCACATCTTCTTATACACCACAACAAAATGGCGTATCTGAGAGAAGAAATCGTACATTGCTAGATATGGTACGATCAATTTTTAATCTTACAACTCTTCCTTTATCCTTTTGGAATTATGCTTTAGAATCTGCTGTTCGCATTCTAAATATGGTTCCGCCCAAGAAGGTTGATAAGACACGATATGAGATATGGCATGGTAAAGCTCCCAACTTGTCTTATTTAAAGGTCTGGGGTTGTGAGGCGTTTGTTAAACATGACTCACCAGATAAACTCCAACAGAGATCTGTTAAGTGTATCTTCGTAGGATACCCAAAGGAAACGATGGGTTACTACTTTTACTTTCCACTTAAAAACAAAGTAATTTTTGCTAGGTTTGGAGACTTACTTGAAAGGTGTAATACCTAAAATTTCAAAACATGCAAAATTACCAAATACCCTTGTAACTTAAAATTTCACTTAATAATTACATGAAACACCAAATAAATCACAAACTCTTGGAAATTTGCAACATATGAAGTAAGATAATTTTTGCATGAACATTTTAATATATTTTTTTTACATGTTCTAAAAATACTTGTCACATTATTTAAAAACTATATAGGCCAAAAACATTTAATATACTTATACTTATACATTTTATTTTCTTGTTAATTAAATAAAAATGTACAAAATAAAGGGATAAGCATTACCATTATTAAGGAAATCTTGAAAATCAGAAATTGATCTCATTTAATCCTCCTTGGGCCGAAATTTATGCACCCTCCCCCTATATCACACGGTTTCTATTTAATATATCATTTTTTTATCTCAAAAACATTATACGATTCACACAAAAACTCCTCTACACTCCATACGAATTTTTGGAAGCTGTTACATATTTTTCGTGGGTTCATCTAAGTCCAAGGAAGGTAGGAAAAATAATGCCAAGGATTCTGGGTCGTTCGTTTGATCGCTGGGAATTGTTTGGTGTCGACAATATTGAGCCGAGTAACATAAAATCATCACGACTTGTTCTTTCATTCTAAAATTCATCTGGTATTTTTCTAGCACTCTTTACATCATATATGACTCATATAAAATGGTAGATTCGAATCATGCATTCTCTATTGATCATATGAAAATTAATGAGAAGTAAACCCTAAAAACACAAATAAATTCTATATTGTTCATGCGATTTTCTGGGTCTCTAATGTATTTTTCCTGAGTTAAATATGCATCATATAATATCAAAAAAATGGTCTTAGTAATTTTTGAAGCCTAGATCAATCGAATGAAAATTATATGTTAAAAACGTACATAAAACCCTAAAACAACCATGCAAATTTTTGAGGCTTTGTATATATTTTATTTCGATCCTAAACAAGTCATATACCATCAGAAAAATGCTAGTCGAATTTATAGAAGCTTAGATCATGTATTGTTAATTTTTGTTCTAATCGGATCTTTAAAATAAAAAGGGTTTTTAAAAATAAAATGGGTCGAATTGAATTAGGGTTAGGTTTTTGGTGTAATCATTGTTTGGATTTAATGTTTAAGGATACTTTAATGATTAGAAAATGATTTTGAAATTAGGGTTAGGGTTTTAGATTGATTTTGTGTGTTACCGATTTAAAAACAAAATAAAAAGGGTATGTTTTGTAATTTTATAAAGTTATGGGATATTTTTGTAACATGTATTAGACCAGGGACAATTCGTAAAAATTATAATATGGGGGTCCTATGTGTAAAATTTGTAATTAAAAGGTTTAAAGGGTAAATTGATTTTATATTTAATTCGAATTGTGATTTTTATAAATTAAGGGACTAGTTTTGTAAATTATGAAAAGTATAGGGTTATTCGTAAAAAAATTTATTTGAGGGGTATAATGTGTAATTTTGAATAATTAATGGCTTAATGTGTAAATATGAATATTGTAAGGATTAATTTGTAATTTATTTAATTATAAGGGTTGATTTGTAATTTAATTTATTTAGAGGGTTTAACTTGTAAATTGTTATAATTAAAGGATTAAAATGGTAAATATGGGAAACTTAGGGGTTAAAAATAATAACTTGTAATAATTTCACTTTAGACCTTTATCTTTGACATAATTACATTTAAAACCCTAAAATATGGAAAGTTGTTATATTTAACCCTAAAATATTGTAACTTGCTAAAATGAACCTTATTTCCATAATATTATTAAATTGATGACTTAACCTAATTTTATCTTTCTAATTATGGAAAACCTGCTAATTATAGAAACTTACTAAATAAGGAAACTTTCTAAAAATGGAAACTTACTAATTTTGGAAACCTGCTAAAAATAAAAGTTACTTAAAATGAGTAAACTTACTTAAAGTGGAAACTTACTATATTTGGAAAGTTACTTAAACTGGAAAGATAACTAAATTTGTAAATTGGAACCAGTAGTAATTCTGTCTTTTACTCCTCTAGGCCCGAAGAAGGAGTGACCGGTTTTCCTGTTAGTGTTTGTTTTGTGATTCTGCTTGCTTGGTTAATAAGGTACAGATATTCTGCCCTTTTTCAGTAAGGGTGTCTTCTTTCTCATTTCATTTTGATTTCTGATTCATTATAGGATTCCCTAAGTCATTGCTATGTTCCCTTATACTTTGATTCGTTCTTCATGTTTCACATACATTTGTCTATATTGGTTTGATCTGAGCCTTTTATTTGGGGCTTTCTTATTTAATCTCTGCCTTTGCTATGCTTTCCTTGATTTGTGAACCTTGATATTTGAGCCTTGCCATGTTCCTTTGATACTTGATATGACTCGTTCGTCACCTTGTAACATGAATATTGGAATCACTTGATACTTTGAAGGATTATTTGACTTTGGTAACTAGATGTGAAAACCTTTCTGAATTATGTATGAAAATGTGTGAGAAAAGCTATTTTAAAAAGATGCGATATTACTTTTAAATGAAAGTTATTAAAAGTTTTTAAGAAAACTATTTTTAAGACCATCTTTATGAAAACCGTTTTGAAAGACTATTTTTATGAAAACTATTTTGTAAGATCATTTATTATGAAAACCATTTTTGAAAGATTGCTTTAAATGAACTTTTAAATAGAAACCTTCTTAATTGAACTGTTGCTATGAAACTTTGATTATGAACCGCTGTTATTGACCCTTCTGATATTGAACCATCTGATATTGACCATCTGATATTGACCTTTCTGATATTGACCATCTGATATTGACCTTTCTGATATTGACCTTCTGATATTGAACCTTCTGATATTGAACCCTCTGATATTGAACCTTCTGATATTGACCTTTCTGATACTGAACCATCTGATATTGGACTATTGATATGAACCCTGATATGGACCTTCTGATATAATTGAAATGGAAATTGGAATTGAACCACTTGATATGAAACTTGAACTTGAACTTGGACGCTTGATACTTGATACTGGATACCTGATACTTGACACTTGATACCTGATACTGACACTTGATACTGATACCTGATACTGGATACTTGATACTTGATACTTGGCCTTGACCCACAGTTTGAGACTACGAGCCACTCACTAGGCATGAGGGTTTCATGTCCATGTCATTGATGCACCGATGGCATGACTCTAGGGCAGGAGAGTGATGACCTGTCCCGTCCCTGACTTGATTTGATTTGGTGTGTTGAGGAGGTATTTGGCCACCTGGGGCGTATGGACGCATCCTAGATTTGTTACTGTTACTGTTATATAATGTTATTACTGGTGACTGATGGTGTGTGTGATACACGTCTTTCACATCCTGGGAGCTAGCTACTCCACCCCTGGAGGTATCCCCTCATACTGTATTTGGTACCGAGGTCTCCCCTCCGTACACCCTGATATTTGATTTGATTTGATTTGGGCTCGTAGTGGATTACTGTTACTGTTACCATATAACCTGATACTTGATTTGATACTTGACTTGATATGACTTGGGCTCGGGTTGGGATTATTGTATACATGACTTGACTTGACATGACTTGGGCTCGGGTTGGGATTATTGTATACATGACTTGACTTGATATGACTTGGGCTCGGGTTGGGATTACTGTTCCCTTTACTCTTATCTATTGTAATTGTTTCTTAATTCCTGATATCTCTGCATAATCTTTATTTTCCTTCCTAACTCTTGTTATACCTTGTATTGTTTCACTTACTTCACCATCACATCATTACTGCTTTGTTATCGTTATATCTGTTCACTGGGCTTTTTAAGCTCAGCCGCATTTCTTTTCCTGCGGCAGGTTTTAGTTGGGAAGCTGGGTATGAGTGGAGAGTACCTTGGACTTAGAAGACATTACTAGCTACTTTGGATTAGAGATGACCAGAAGAGTATATATTCAGACTTAGTGATTTTTGTATTTCTCATTGTAACCTTGTAGTTTCAGATTTTCCATTGTAACCATTGAAATTCTTTTGTATTATTTATGTCATATGCTTATGTTTGTTTTGATATGAAACCATCATTGTGACATTTCTACCCTTGTCGGGTTGGGGTGTTACAAAAGGGATCTCATATCTCAAGAATTCAGTGGGAGAATTTATGATCTGGAAGATGATCATGGAGATACATCACCTTCTAAAAACACTAGCCAACTTCCTGTGGAACCTGAAAGTCTGTGTCCACCACCTGAAGTTATTCCCATTTGTAGGTCTGAAAGGACTATACGTGCTCCTGAACGTCTATGTCTTAACGTAGAAGTTGAGGAAAATATGTTAGAGGATCTTGGAGAACCTGCTAACTATAAGGCTGCCATGGCTGATACTAAAAAGGACAAATGGCAAGTTGCAATGAATGGGAAATGCAATCTATGAAAGATAATGAAGTCTGGATTGAAGTTGACCTTCCTCCCAATGCTAAAGTCTTTAGAAGTAAGTGGCTCTTCAAGAAGAAAACTGACATGGATGGCAATGTACACACCTATAAGGCTCGTCTGGTAGCTAAAGGCTTTACTCAAACCTATGGGGTTGACTACGAGGAGATTTTTTCTCCTGTAGCAGACATTAGAGCTATTAGGATTCTCATAGCTATAGCATCGTACTATGACTATAATATTTGGCAAATGGATGTCAAAACTGCCTTCTTAAATGGTCGCCTAGATGAAGACATCTATATGGCGCAGCCTGGGGGGTTTGTAAATCCACAATTTCCAAACCGTGTATGCAAATTTCAAAGATCCATTTATGGATTGAAGCAAGCATCAAGGCAATGGAATAAGAGATTTGATGAAGAAATCAAAAAGTTTGGATTTACTCAAAATCTTGATGAGCCATGTGTATATCACAAAGCTAGTGGGAGTGATGTTACTTTCCTTATCCTATATGTTGATGACATATTAATTATGGGAAAAGACATTCCAAGTTTACATAAGGTTAAGGCTTATCTTGGAAAGTGTTTTTCCATGAAGGATTTAGGAGAAGCAGCATACATCCTAGGAATCAAGATCTACAGAGATAGATCTAAGTGGTTAATTGGATTAAGTCAAAGTGTTTACATTGATAAAATATTGAAAAGATTCAATATGCAAAATTCCAAGAAAGAATATTTGCCAATGCAAGTAGATCATGGCTTAAGTAGTGAACTGTGTGCTTCAACACCTGAAGAGGTGGCACGCATGAGTAAGGTTCCTTATGCTTCGGCTGTAGGGTCTATCATGTATGCGGTAAGATGCACAAGGCCAGATGTGTCATTTGCACAAAATATCACCAGTCAATATCAACAGAACCCAGGTGGACTTCACTGGTAGGTTGTTAAGAACATTCTCAAGTATTTAAGAAATACAAAAGATATGTTTCTAGTGTATGGGGGAAATCCAAATGCAGAACTTGTTGTTACAGGTTTCTGCGATGCGTCCTGGAACCGTGATAAAGATGATACGAAGTCTCAGACGGGTTATGTCTTTGTCATTAATGGAGGAGCAGTAGACTGGAAGAGCAAGAAGCAGAGTACAATTGCGATGTCTGCAACAGAAGCTGAGTACATAGCTGCTTCAGAAGCTGCGATGGAAGCTGTTTGGATTAGAAAATTCATTTCAGGGCTCGGAGTTATGCCTTCAATTGAATTACCTACAAATATGTATTGCGACAATTCTGCTTCAATTACATTCGCCAATGAACCTGGATTCATGAAGGGCGTCAGACATTTCCTACGGAAATATCACTATGTTCGAGAACAAGTCAACATAGGTGAAATAAATCTACTCAAAGTTCACACAGATGACAATCTAGCTGATCCCTTTACTAAGGCTTTACCTAAGAAAAGCTTACTGAACTTGCCAATGGCATTGGACTTCGTTTAGCTAGTAGTTTCATGTAAATATGTGGTTATGTATTTGGATAAAGGATGTTATAAACAATTATTATTTTAATGAAATAAAGTATTTGTTATGTTTATTTTTTATTTTCTTAATATTATATCCTGTATTTGCATGTTTAATCCATGAATTACTTATGTTATTCTAAATAGTCCGTTGTTAATTAATGATTTGGGAATATTATTGAATTAAGACAAATCTGAGTTTTGGTAGAATATACTTATGTATATAGATGCGTTGGACATGCGAAATTCACATGATATTCAATGAATTGAATATATGACATATCCCAACCACATGATTGTACTTTATGGATCTATGTCATTAAGTAAATCATAAAATATTTATCCCCAGACTTGAGATACCAGATAACTGTCATGGATGTAGCACATTTTTGAGAAATAGTCTAACGCTATCCGTAATTGGTGGTCATAAGGGCTATTTTCAGAAGTGTTGCAAAATTCATGGGTTTTTCTTGTAGTCAAGAATGAATTTGTTTCTTCAAATTTGTTTCGAAGTTTAATACTGCTAGGCCACTCGTAGGGTTGACAAGATGTTTGCATGGCCATGCCCAAGATCTATCTGGAATACGTTCAAATGATTTGGTAATCTTGCTCAATCAGATATAACGAGAAACAGAATAGTTAATTATGGAATGACTTAGATCCATATCCATATTAACATGGTATTAGTAGCAAAAGGATAAGTATAATGATGAATCATTAAACGGTTTTCCAGGAAACCACACTCAGGATCGTTCTGGGACATTGGCGTGTTATGCTAGACTAACCAATGTCATTACTATATTAAGGTATATCCAAGTGTGAGCTGTTAGTTTTGTGGATAAAAATTAATATACGTATGACCGGATTCGAACACGAGACTTCGAGATTGTACACTTTACGTATGAGATTCAATTTTAATAATTAATATAAAACGTTATATTTAATTATTAATTTCACAATAAAACACTTAACTGGTGTTAGTATTTAACGGGGTTTAGTTAACGGTCGTTAAATAACAAGTTAAGGGACTAGAGATGGAATTAGTAGGCAAGAAGGATCCGGAAACCTTCCTTTTCCTTCTTAGCCGATCGGTGGGGTATTAGGGATCCAAATCCCACCCTAACTTGGGCTCCAAGATTTGAATACTATAAATACAAGGTCTTGTGTTCATTATTCACTAATCTTGGTTGCCTAACAAACCTTTCTTCTATTCTTCTTCCTCCCTTGTGCTATTGCCGATCGAACACCCCTATTCCTCTAGGGATTCGATTTTACTTAGCTCAAACAAAAGTGTTTGGTTTGTTTTGTGATCAAGAACCTAGCTTTTATCATTGAATCGTTAGTAATACGTGTGCACAAGAACGTAGGACAAACACATTATTGTTTGTGAATTTTTCCCTAATCGACTAAGGTGTAGTCGATTTCTATACACCCTAATTTTCTAGGGTTCTTGGTTCTTGGTTATTTATTTGCTTGGAATTGCTAAAAGGTACGCATATTCTTTTATGTTCGGTTAATTAAATTACAAGTATTTAATCCTTATGCTTTCGTTGCGTGTTCTTGATGTTTATGTTTAATTTATATGATTGCCATGATATATTAATTCCAACATATTTTGACTATTTTTGACTTTCTGACTTTCGTTGACCGTTTTGACTTCCGCTGACCGTTCTGACTTTCGTTGACCGTTTTGAGTGTCGTCGACATGTCGTCGGTATATAATTAACTTTTGACTTTGGTTGACTTTCTGACTTTCGTTGACCATTTGACTTTCGTTGACCGTATTGTTAATTAAGTGATTAATTAAGTTTAACGTAATATTTGTCGAATGCCAAAAATCTTTGACTGAAAATGGCTGTGGGTCCCACACGAGCGTCGGGAAATGTCGTCGGCACAGTAATCCCAACTCGGCATTCACGACTATGAGCCGCCTTCGAACTGTCGTCGGCATCAAGTACATGACGTCGCCGGCACGACGTTTTTTCCATCGCTTGGAAAAGTCCCGATTGTACTAGTGCAAGCACAAACATGTCTGCGAGTGTGCGTTCCCAATGCTGCAGCTTCCATAAGTGCCACAGATTTTGTGTGTATCACACATATCTTTTGGTAATGACACAATAATCTGCCATCTTTTGCCATCAAACCCACACTGTATGTTCTAGCTGCCCGGAAGATCTTAAGGTGACCCTTGATAAGACTGAACTGTTTAATATTTTAAGAGAATAGGCCATCTCTGTTTCATAATAACCATATTTAACGTAAATATCATATTCGGGGATAACTGAGAAGCCCCACTAAACCGTTCACCATTCCATGGTCCTTCCTGAAACTTGACCGCCGAACCTTGTCTTAGTATGTCCTGTGGATAACCGCTCGTGTCAACGCTCCTGATGAATTCACCTGGAGCCGGATCTTGACTAATATTCCATAATGATAAATGCCATTCAGTTCCCCTCAAGTAATTTTTACCTAACTTCATCCCAGGTATAAGTGTATCAGTTGGATAGTCAAAACTTTGCCAGATCATCTTGCTGTTTCCATTCATCATGACTAGATTTCCCTTGTCATCAAGCTTTACAATTGCTTTTCCTGATGATGTTGTGTTGGATGACCATAATTACATCTATGGTATTATTGTTCATGAGAACAAGATTTCCTAAATTCACGACCCTTAACAAGCCTGATGATACACCTGTGAGTGGATGGTCTCTGTTGGCAACCCAAACCACTGTTTTAGGAGTGACTTTTTTATACCAAATACAAAGGGAAAAAGATTGAGAGACCTAAAAGACATGACTAATTTTGTGCCTAACTTATGTGTCATTATCTCAATGGATTGTGAAGAAGTGGGTCTGGTTGATATAACCAATAAATTGTTGCCACACATGTTTAGGCACAAAATTAGGCGTAACTTTTAGGTATGCCAATCATTTCTCAATACAAAGGTATCTATTCTGAGAGCTACTTGGCCTGAAAAATCCCAGCACAAAAGTTCTGGCAGGCGATACCAATGTGTCTTCTTCTGTTAAGAACCGTAAATCTGAAATGATATCCATTTTGGCGCTGAAAGTTTTTCTGAATGTGGAGTGAAACAAGCAAAAAAGCTAATAGAATTGCTTTCTTCATTAAATTCCTACTTTCAAAAGGTTACATATATAGTGATTTCTATTTTTCCAGATTTTTCGGATGCTTTATATTGGTAATGATCACCAAGTCTTCTTGCCAAGATGTCCATTTTCAAAAGACTCCAGAGTCATGTAGTAGCTAGCCACCAAAGACTTTCATCTCTTATGGTCCTATGATAGTAACATACCATTAAGGTCCCGAAGATGCCAGTCAAGCACAATGCCATGTGGTGGATAGACCATGTAAGCCTCCAACCATCAAGAATTGATCCGGAAAAAGAACTTATGCTTTCTGTATACTTTTAATCATAATATAAAATTCTGTCTCGTTCAGTCCTGGCGCTTTTATATTTTAGTACCTATTTGAGTCATCATCTTTGACTCGTGCATTCCATTGTTTTATATTTTGTAACGACTGAGTATTTGATTGATGTAAACAGTGTTCATCAATTTGTCCAAAATCAATGCTGTTTATGTAGCTAGCGTGTATTGTTAAAGCACAATCTGTTTAACATGGAATGCAACATAACAGTGCACATCAAGTTTGGTGAGCAAGGCATGTTGAGTGATGGACGTCGTCATATATATAGTCACTAGTCTGAACGCCTGAGGAAACATGTTTTATTTTTTTCATACACCCGTATAAAGAAATATTTAGTGTAGAGGGATCACACAAAAAGAGGAATTGCAAATGGTACAATTCAGGAAAGGTTCACAGCTTAAATAAGACTAGGCATGTACTCGTGAATAACGACGGAATTTTATAGCGATAAATAATTATAGTTGGGATATTGTGGTTAAGTGTTTCGTGTAACGTTTAGCCATCGACATTGACAAGTCTTCATCATTATCTGAGATGACAACATCATACCAGTTCCAGTTTATCAAATTGGAATCGAAATATAGATCGTGATTGAGATGAATTTGTAAAAAAAAATGGTAAATATTAGGTAATATTATAGAAACAACATTAATTTAAAAAAAACAAACATTATGAGACAACATCTGTGGCAAGACATAAGGGTATAATAGTAATTTAACATTTCTCATTTTGAGAGTTTTTAAGTTTAAAACATTTTCTCTATATATAGAGTAGAGATACACAGTTTACAAATGAGTTTTTATTGTCGTTTGTAAATGATACTGCACAAATAATATAAGGTTTATTATGTGTTGCATCTAGTGTGATTTACATGATATATTTACATGATATTATAGTTATGTAATTTATGACATATAACTGTATCGATTTTCATGATCATGTTAACATTCAGGATTCAATTCTCATTGACCTATTATGTGTATGACAGTGTATCGATTTTCATGATCCTCATTGACCTATTATGTGTATGACAGTGTATCGATTTTCATGATCATGTTAACATTCAGGATTCAATTCTCATTGACCTATTATGTGTATGACAGTCTATGTGTAATAGCTAATGAGACAAATACATGAGTATTCTCATCGATTTTTCATAGGCATGATAGTTTGTGTATGATGGACCAAATTAATGAGTTCTCTATAGCCAATTCAATTCATGTTTACCAATTAGTGTTGAGCCAAGAAAACAACTCTGGTCATAACAAGTTCAGGTAGAGACTAATCCATGAGCACTGTTTTTTTAGTACAATTTTTTTCACACCTATCTCACAAATGCCTTCAGCGAGACTTGAACCCACAACCTCTAGATTGGTAACCTCTAGATTGGTGGGCAACTCACATGCCACTAGACCAAAGGCATCTATTTTAGTCACTTCAACTGCCCACACTTCAGTTTCAACTGTTCTATTTTGGTTAGTTTAAAAGCTACCGAAATAGCCAATCTGAAATTTTGTATTGCATCTAATATATTAGATGTCTTCGATAAGAGAAATGATATTTCTTCCCACAAAACTTTCCTACTTATCCGAGAAATGATATTTCTTCCTACAAAACTTTCCTACTTATCCTTCTACTTAAAGGATCTTAACAAATGAAAAAAATGACGGTTTAAATAAAGAGAGATAATGAGCGAAGGGTAGGACTGTAGGAGGATACAAGGCAAAAGTTGTAGGAGGATATAGCAATAATCCTATTATAAACCTGCAAATCTCAGCATGATTTCAACAGCTAACTCATATTGCTTGTCATTAAAAAGTGAGGTTCGATACCGATACAGAATATGCAAATAAAGCTTATAAGTAAAGATTTTGGCTCAAGTGAGCATTACCTAATTAACTACTAATTCCTTTGTCAAACCTTGGTCAGCCTAACTCGAAATCAAGATCACTGTAAAACGATTCCTATGTCAAAAACATATCAGATGCAGCAGAAACAGAGACATGGAATAAATGTCCAAATTTTCACTGTTTATAATAAGTTCGATGTCGATAAGGAAACACACATTTATAATCCTTACATTACTGAAATGGTACTAGCATTAACAAGGGTAGCAAACAGAACTTAATCACACAACCAACTACAGCAAAGATAACGTTCTGGTTACTTTATATGTGTAGCCAGTATCGCACATAGTGTGTGCTACAGCCAGCTTAAAAACCATGAATTTTGATGTTGTCCTTCTTCACTATTCCCGCCTGCACAAACAAAGAAAGATTTAACTTACCAGACAAATCACAAGATCATGCAACAATTGCCTAGGATCTACATGCAGTATGTAAATATGTACGTAAGTTCTTTGTTTCATGATCTACGCGGTATAATGTGAGTCTCACATCCAAGGTGGTGTCTCCAATCTGAATTATAACTTTAGGTTCTTTCTATACAAAAATAGCTAGTGTATTATCAAAACAGACCTTCTCATGCCATCTTTGGATTAATCAAAAGGAATGAAGAAAAACAAAAAAGAAGATAAGGTAAAGTTGTTAATAACCCAAATAAGCTGATGGTGAAAGTAGTGACAGAGCTTGACCAAGAATGTTGGGGGGCTGAAATAAAGTTTCATCATTTTGGAGGGCCAAACAATATTTTGTTATATTAATATTGTTTATGTTTATACGTAACGTAGATTGAAAATTGCATATGAACGTTAGATTTTTGGGGGGGGCAACACCCCTTCCAGCCCCTTAAATCCTCCGTCCCTGGGTGAAAGCTAATATAAACAGTTCATTTCCCTTTGGCATCATCCAATAACTCAAAGGAGCTTATTGCGTTATATAATCGGCTAATCCAAATAGCAACGTCATCTAATATACTAAAATCATGAACATTCAGCGCACCGCCAATTTTGGGAGTAAAGCCATGCAAGTGGTCAATGTTTAGATGCTATAACCAAATAATGTAACAATTACCTGAATTAGAAAGCTGGAGACATTCTTTCTCTGGTCACCTTGAAGCTGAATGACCTTTAAAACAACAAGAATGATGTTAGAATGACGGTTTTAAAAATAAAGATAACGAAGAGCTTGCAAGGTTCAAATGTAAACCTGTCCTAGTTCAGAGTCCTGGACAACAGTGCCATTGCAACAAAACTCCTTCTTGAGGTCCTTCAGAATTTTATTGTAGCTAAAATCTTTCTTTAAGCCCTGAACAGTTGTCAAGCTTTTGCGACCATTTCGCTGCTGAATGCGGATATGAACGTACTCTTTTGTTCCAGCACCAGAGTCCTCAGCAGTAGCTTCAGCAAATGGATCTACCAAAAAAATAAAAAAATAAAAGGCAAGTCTAACACCAAGTTACAAGATTTAAGCTCTTTGTTTCTCTTACTAGTGAGCTGAGATTCGACATAATACAAAAGATAACAGTGAGATAAATATAACCGACCCAATAATATTATTCATGGTAGAAATTTTATTAAAAGTAAAGGTATTTCTTTGATAAAGAGATTGCAGAATGACTTTTACAACCACCAAAAGTAAATAAAAATAAAAATACACAGCAATCAAACCAGAAGCA
This sequence comes from Artemisia tridentata subsp. tridentata, assembly GCA_021014915.2. Taxonomy (NCBI): domain Eukaryota; kingdom Viridiplantae; phylum Streptophyta; class Magnoliopsida; order Asterales; family Asteraceae; genus Artemisia; species Artemisia tridentata. Next base: position 370,813,589 of record CP139507.1, read on the forward strand.
GCAAGATACTCACCGAAAGCGGAGGGGATCTGGAGATCGAGGTCAGACATGAAAATTAGCTGGTAAAGTGAAACAACAACCGAGGCTTTCCTTGAGAAAACTCTAGCTCAGATCTGATATAAAGATACCCATATAAGTAACAGATATAAGACTATTTTAAAACATGAATTGTACTATAGATAGAAAGCAGACATACATATACTCAGACGTTGAGAACAGCGAAAGGATAAAGCTTTATACTATCATATTAACCATGAAGAGTATCAAGCCGTCAACAACAAACTTTCATAGAAATCCATCAAACTTAATATGGTACTCAGATATTTTTTAAATCAAGCACTCACAAATACTCTCAATTACATTTTTGCTAGTAATGATCAGTCAATATCATATTTTAAGACGGTATATCAGAAAACACCCGTATTGTACATAACCACAAAGCAACTTCAATATGCAGTATCTACAAAACAATGGCGGTTGCCAATTGATATTAATTGACACTAGAAACTCAGATCCACCTAGAAGTCATCTATTGCCACCAATAAGTTCATAGTAAGGTATAACTAGCGTATTTTACATCATAAAATCATAACAATCTTATAACATTCTTATCAGTTCAAAGAAATTAAGATACCACATCACAACAGATCAACAACTAGCACACCCCAAAAAAATAAAGAAAATAACAAAATTCCTAAGGTAGTAATAAAGAGACAAAAAGATAGCATATTATGTGCCAAACTGCCAGTCAACACTTATCGTCAAAAAAACTAGCAAGCGATAGTAATTTCCTAGCATCAGAACAAAGTCACAGTTCAGACATAGTAATAGATAAGACATGAAATGCGGATTGAACAGAAAACACATTTATAGACAGCAATTGAACAACGAAGCCATATAAAGCACATACATAAATCTTAGGGGAATCAAAAGATCAAAGACAAAACCCAGTTCTGGCGGTAGCTAAGCAAATAACCATCAGTATCTTAAAACGTATATCATTATTTCAATTAATATAACACTTAAAAGTCGTGACTTTTAGCAGTGCAGAAGGATCTTTTGGGTTATCAAGACTGCTTAAATAAATTTAACTCTTTATCGTGTATAATTCACATGATTATCAAAACACCCTTTACTATTCCAATAGTAATACAAGGTCAATACTAATCTCAATTCGCAGGATTACCGAAAAATCCTTAACCATACCAATAGTAAAAGTGTAAAACACAATTAAATTTTATTTGCATAATCAAAATCCATCGGAACATAGAAAGCACATATATAAATCTAATGAGAATCATAACAACATCAAAGAGAAAACAAAGTTCTGGTAGTAGAAAACCAAACCTATTCTAACAAAATTAACAATAACCGTAAGTATCTTAAAGTTGCGACTTTCAGCTTTGCAGAAAGATCTTTTTGGGTTAACAAAACTACTAAATACATTTAACTCTAATCTTGTATAATTTGCAAGAGAATCAGACACCCTTAACTATTTCAATACTAAAACAAGCCAGTACTAGTCTCGTTTGATTCGTAAGATTATCAAACATCCTTAACTATCTCAATAGCAAAAAAGGAAGGAAAAAAACACATAAATAAAAAAATATAAAAAATCACTACTTTCCCTCACTAAAAAGCATAAATCATACAAAATAATAAGATCAAAAACATAAATAATCAATTCCACATACAAATCAAATAAACCCTAATAAATCAAATCAATTAACCCACAAAAATTGGGGAAAAAAACAGATTAAACACTAATTCCATAAAGGGTTATGATTAATCTAACATAAAGATCATGAAATTAATAAAAAGATATTGAATTTATGTCTAATTTGTACCTGACCGACGATTAGGGTTTTGAATCAAGAAGATTGGGGAAGACTGTAGAAACCCTAAAAAGTACGGACAAAATCCAAACACACGGTTTTTAAAGTCGGTTTTGTTTACAAGTGAAGTATAGATATATGCTATTTAAAAGGGTTGAAATTATCTTTTTGGGATTGTGAAGTGCATTTATAGTCCTTGGAGTATCCTTTAGTGTGTGTTATGGTTATATTAGTTTTTAATTTTCATATATGGTACACAATCAACAATAACAACAATACCTAATTTTGCCGGAGCGAGGTACTAGAGAGGTGAGATGTAGACAATTACACCTCTACCTGAACGAAGCATGATACACAATGTTTTTTATTTTAAGGAAAATGTATATGAAGGCCAATCAAGTTTTCAACTTTCAATATATAGGTCACTCATTTATTGATCTGGATTAGTTTAATATGTTAGTGTTATGTTCATTATTTCTGATTGATAATTATCTGAATTAAATTTGATCAAAATTGGTGTAAACGAAGATAAACACATAGTTGGGTGGCTTGTAAGTTACCTTTAATAAATTTGTGGCCTATATGAGAAAAACTTAAAAGTTTGGTAGCCACCTCATATATTATCCCTTTATTTTAATTTTCAAAAGAGTAAACTCTTGATGTTTTATTCAGGTGTGTTTGTTATAACCAATGTTTTAAAACTCGGTTTGACCCGGCCGGTTCAACCGGTTGAACCGGGAACTGGAACCGGATTAAACCCCGGGTTTTGATCGACCCGGGTTGAACCATCGAACCGGAAACCAGCCGGTTCTACCTTATAAAAGGAAAAGAAAGAAATTGATGTAACATGTAGAGGATGTAATCGGAGATGTTGGTTGTGCAACTGATGTAATCATGTTACACTTACTCGTCTTGTTATAGATTGACCGATAATGGTTTCGATTTCTTGTGAGTGTGCTTATAGTAACTGTATGGTGTGGACGGTGGTAGCATCAGAAAATGACGATCACGATGCTGATGAGGAATAGTGTGTATCTTGTTAGCTTTTATATTGTTAAAATAACGAGTGAAATGGGAGAAATGAAATACTCAAGAGGTAATAAAGTTGATTTGAAGTGATGACTGGCGAGCCTCACATATGGTCTAGATTCATTGATTTTGGTTTTTATAACACTAGACGAGTACCCATGCATAGCAACTGAATTTTATAGCGGCATAAAGTTTTCGTGATAAAAAAAGTTAATGGGTTATAAACGGAAAATAATAAAAATTTAAGGATTTGAGGATTAAACATAATGTTTTGAAACCCGATTCGACCCGGGTAGTTAAACCATTTGAACCGTTCCGGTAGAAAATCGGATTAAACCACAGTGGTTTTGAGTTATTTGTGATAGACTTATGAGACAAAGCACATCTAATACACCCACTTTTATATCAAAATCTACACTTATGACAAACATCAATTCCAAACACTCTTTAACCACCAAGAGCCAACAGATCCCAAAATTCTTGAAACCACCAAACAAATTTGGAGACAAAGCACATAAGTGTATCACATTTAATACACCTACTTATCTATCAAGTTTCAAAATATTAATTAACATATAGTAACACATTTGAAAATAGTAGCCAAAATGTGAATTTTTAATAAAAACCCATTTTTGAATGAAAAAACGATACACCACCTTAAACAAGATTTATATTTCATTCGTCAAGTTAATGTTAGCTTGTATTTAATTATTAATTTTGTTGGCCAAAAAAGCAGCTTTTCTTTAGATGAGATATTCTCTTATTTTATTTATTTATTTATTTATTTTTAACTTAGCCGAAGCTAAAACACAAAACAAAACACTAAGCAAGATCACTCCTCTCAATAGAGGTAATTTCGACAGGAAAATATGAATCCCACATGAAACAAACGGGTGAAGAAAATGCGACCTTCGCAACATGATGCGCCACACCGTTACACCTACGTGAAGTCTATACAAGATCGAGTTTCATATCAGATATCCAATAACGAATGTCCATAATAAGAGCTGAAAGAGTCCAAGGCGGGACATTTTCCTATGTAGCAAGCTTTATAGCTGATTGAGAGTCAGATTCAATAATCGCGTTAAACCAACCTTTGTTTGCAGCAAAAACACATGCTGATCGAATGGCTAGAAGCTCGGCAGCAAGAGCAGATTCACATCGCCATTTATTACCAAAACAAGCAAGCAACGACCCAGCAGAGTTACGAGCGACAATACCTGAAGCAACATTCGGCACATTAAAAGAGGCGTCGCAATTTAGCTTCACTATGTTTGAAGTGGGGGGATCCACTTAGGTGAACTTTCTTGCAAAACACCGCTTCTCAATGTGGACAAATATGAGGCAATATCAAAAGAGTGTTTATATTTCAAGATGATTATTTGTTATAGCACTTGTAATCTTGTAGCCTTGTAAAGTTGTAACAGGCTTTGTTTTTTATTTTTCGCATGACTTTTATGGAGGAGGATATCGAGAAGGGTGAAAAAACATGACATCTTAAGCACCTTTTTTTTTTTTTTTTTTTTTTTTTTTTTTTTTTTTTTTTTTTTTTACAAAGTTTAGATATATTCCAAGCATTCTCAACATGAAAAAGAGTGAAAAAAAAATATTAAACTCGATTTCCAACAACTTTAGATACAAAGTGGTCAAAACTTGAAGTTTTTTTGAAATCAAAAATATTAAACTCGATTTCCAACAACTTTAGATACAAAGTTTAGATATATTCCAAGCATTCTCAACATGAAAAAGAGTGAAAAAAAAATCAAAATATGCGAAAGTTAATTTTCAGATCTATCGTGGAGCAAAAACTAAACTCAAACCAACTACAAAATTATTTAAAAAATCCAACAAAGTATAACGAACAATTAATAACATAACTTTGGATAACAAAATTCACAAAGAAACTTACAAATTTACACAACAAAATATTCAAAACAAATTTACAATAACATTTATACAAAAAACTTAATACCAAATATAGAGAAGAACCAGTAAAACACGAGCAACTGATTCCAGCAAGGCAGCGGCAACAACAAAAGTTCCGGTGAGCCAGCGGCTATGTTAGAAGATTCCGGCAAGACAACGGCTTAATGTTCCGTCATCAGCGGTGGCGGAGGCTAAACTGAAAAAAATAACAAAAACGTTCTAAAACACCGATCTGAGATAGATTTAAAAAAAAAAAAAAAAAAAAAAAAAAAAAAAAAAAAAAAGTCCAAATCTGGAAACCAAGAAATCACCATACCGTAAATAGATCTTAACAAATTCGAGGCCACAAACATACCAAAGACGAACAACCAAGACACCTTATCAGTCAGATCCGGTCAAAACACTACCAAAAACATCACCAAAACCAAAAAAAACACCACCAGATTTTGAAAGAATCGGTGATGGTGGTGGCGGCGGCGAATTGGCAGCGGTGCAATTTGGTGAGAAAAGAGAAAGAGAGAAGGGAGCATATGAAAGTCACTATTTGAATAGTAAATGTGTCAAAGAATCGTATAGAGTAAGCTTTGAGGTTTACAGACAAAATTGTATTTTTGTTTGACTTCCTAATATAACTTGTTTACATTTTCAACAATTGGTGTATTTCATATTTAAGCCCAATTGTCCAGCCATACGTTTTGTTCTTAAAAAAAAAAAAAAAAAAAAAAAAAAAAAGTAAGAGAGAGTAAGTAAAGTGACTTCGCCCAATTGTCCAGCCATACGTTTTGTTCTTAAAAAAAAAAAAAAAAAAAAAAAAAAAAAAGTAAAAGAGAGTAAGTAAAGTGACTTTCGCCACAAAAGTGGGGTGAAAGTTTTATAAATAAAATATCACCACTTTCACTCACTTTACTTCTTAAGAAAAACTGGAGAACACAACTAAAATCACTTTCACTTTCTTTCCTCCATTTTACTCAAATTGAGAACACAGTGTTAAGCTTCTAACCGAATATTCAATTGGTACATTTAATATTTTTTCAGCCTGCCTTTTACTGTAAAACCTCTATAAATTAATACTCGATAAATTAATAACTTCGATAAAATTAATAATTTGTCTAGTCCCAACTTGGGACCAGTACAAATTTGGATCCCAATCGATAAAATAATAAGATAATAATTTTTTTGAAACCCTAGTGTGTATATATTGGTACAAACGAAACTATAAATTAATAATTACTAAAATATTTTTTATATATATAAAGGCCATATGTAATTTGAACTTGTACAAATTCAATTAATTCAATTAATGTCATACGTAATTGAAACTTGTCCCAACGAAACTAACTTTTTACTTATTCAAAAACAATGAATATGACAAATTCAATTAATTTGTGAATGTTAATTCATAAAATGTTAATTGGAACTTGTTATTCCAATTTATTTTTCATCTCTAACTAGTATACATTGTAATTAGTATATTGGACTTGAAAATGTAAAGGCAATACGTAAAACATCTTTAAATTAATAAATTATTAATTTATCGATATAATAATATCTCGTTAAATTAATAAAATATCTTAGTCCCAACATTATTAATTTATAGAGGTTTTACTGTATTTTGAAGTTTCCTTATTTATTTTTCCAGTTTTTTCACTTTCAACATTGACCATTTTTTAACATTTCACTTTTTCACTTTGACCATTCTTCCTTTATAGATAGTTAAGATATAACTTTTGATAATGATATGGAAAATGAATTATTTTAATATAAAAGTATTTAAATAATTTTCTTTGGATATCTGAAAACTTTGGGTGATGCGCTACACTTTTTTCTTTCTATTAAAACTTACATACGAATATTTTTTTCTTTGGGAATAAAACCGGTTTGACCCAGTGGTTCAACCGGTTGACCCAGTGGTTCAACCAGGTCAATTAAAAACCCGGGTTTTAAAACATTGGTTATAACACTTTGAATTAGGTTTTAGTTTAGAGTTAATTACATAAATGGTCCTTGTGCAAAAGTAAGGGAGGTAGGGTGGTTTTGATAAAAGTGTGGACCCATTTTGTCAACTCTTTATCTTTCTCTACTCCAAAGAGGTAAGGTACATAATGTTTCTTTTCTTTCTTTTTCGAAAGTGTAAACCGCAAAACTTGATGTTTTATTAGCGTGTGTTTGTTATAAGACTTAGGATTGGTTTTCGTTTGATGCGACATTAAGTAATTGTTTGGTTAACTCTTTTGCATTAATATTTAGCTTTGAGTAACAAAGATATAGATTGTGCAAAAGTAAGGGAGGTAGGCTAGTTTTAGTAAAAGTGCAAACTCATTTTGTCCACTTCTCTATCTCTCTCATCATTTTGCATTATAAAAGTAATAAAAATCAATATAAATATCTTCACTAACTATTAAAATAATTTTTATTAATTAAATATACTTTTTCCTCTTACCTCTAAATCAAATTAGAATCTTAAGCCAAATCGAAATTCAATTTCAATCTCTTCTACAAACTAAACGCACCCTTATAAATCATATCATACGAGGGTTGTGAATAGTAATTTTAGTAAAACATGATGGTAGTGGAAATGGGCTCACCAAAACCTCGTTGATTTCTCATCTTCGTGATCGTCATTTCAGTGGGGAAGCTCTAGCCACCACCAAACTTTCTTTGGCCACTAATCTCGCTGTTTTTGAGACTGCTGATGTCACGTTGAAACGTATGGGCCTTTGGTTATGTGGAAATTGTTTTAAGACGCATACTCTTCGTTCGAAATGTCGGCATGGATATGATTTTGTGCCACCCCCTAATTGTGGCGATGGTGTCGTTAGGTTTGTCCTGTTTGATCTCGCCAAACCACAAGTCCCCTCTTCGGTTCAAATTGCTCGTGGTGAGGATTCGGTTTTGGTGGAGCACGATGGTTTTGATCTACACTTACTTGAAACCTTGCTCTCCAAAGGGTTGCACACGGTTAAATCCATCCCCCCAAAGTGTCGGTTGGGATTCTCTCACGTACTGAAAGGAGCCCTCGATAAGGTGATCTGCACACCTGAGGACATTTCTTGTTGGGTTAGCCTGTTAGTCCTGCCTCTTTGTCTCCTTAAAACCTTTTGCCCGAGGAGTAACATGGAATGCAGGTCTGCTATTAAGCGCCAACGCCAAGAAGAGTACATCACTAATGCCATTTGCTCTTGGGGTACGACTGGGGGTAGTTTGCAGCTTGTTAGAGAGGTTTTAGCCGAACCTTCCCCTGCATGGTCTAATATTGATGAGGGCGCCTTGGATTTGGGTGAGCGTAATGTCAAGCAATGTAAGAGGAAGATTTGTGATGGTCATTATTCTGCGGCTGTCAGAGTTCTTTCCTCTTCAGGTGTTGCTCCTTATAATGATACCACTCTCGAGGACTTAAAAGCTAAACATCCCTTCAAGTCTGCTCCTGCTCTGCCGGATATACTGATTGGTCATCATAACCTCATTGCATCTTCTAATGTGGTTCTTGATATGATTAAGAGTTTCCCCCGTGGTACCTCGTGCGGTCGAGATGGTTTGCGTGCCCAACACCTTTTGGACTGTTTGAGTGGTGCTGTTGTGGCTGTTTCGGATGAGTTAATTGCCTCTATCACCCAAGTAGTGAATCTGTTTCTCGGTGGCCAATGCCCCAGGGCGTTGGGTGAATACATTGCTAGTGCTCCCCTCACACCGCTGATCAAGCCGGGAGGTGGTATCCGTCCCATTGCTGTGGGAACCATTTGGAGGCGCTTAGTATCCAAGATTGGTGCTTCCTTGATTGGTCATTCTTTAGATGGTTATTTGAACGATCTACAGTTCGGCGTTGAGGTATCTGGAGGAGGGGAGGCACTGGTATAGATATTGCCTATCGTCACACTGGAAATGCGTGACTATATGCATATAGTCACACACGTTTTTTTTGGGTGTGTGTGACAAAAAGTCGCGCCACCGTAGGTATCATATGGTCACATTGTTTAGTTTGTGGCCGTTTTCATCAAAAAAGAGTGACCAAAACCCGAATATGTGTGACTAATTAGGCACAAGTTTTGTTGGATTCATCAGTATGTGTGACTATTTCCCATCCTATGGCCACACGAAAATATAATAAATGTGACGTTTGTGATGATTTAGTCACACATCGTGTGTTGTTTTTTTCGAGTTAGTCACATACAATTTAAAAAACAGTGGCCAAAAGTGTTAATAAGTGTGATCATATGCTGTTTAAAGTGAAGAAATGTGTACTATTGATCATCCAATGGTCACATGAATTCTTAGTTTGTGTGGCCTTTTGTAATATTTAGTCACACAAAGCATGTTTGCTTTGGGTATTTAGTCACATACAATTAAGCATAAAGTGGCCAAAAGTGTTAATAAGTGTGACCATATGCTGTTTTAAGTGAAGAAATGTGTATTTTGTGTGACTATTGATCATCCAATAGTCACATGAATTCTTAGTTTGTGTGGCCTTTTGTAATATTTAGTCACACTAAGCATGTTTGTTTTCGGTATATAGTCACATACAATTAAGCATAAAGTGGCCAAAAGTGTTAATAAGTGTGACCATATGCTGTTTTAAGTGAAGAAATGTGTATTTTGTGTGACTATTGATCATCCAATGGCCACATGAATTTTAGTTTGTGTGGCCTTTTGTAATATTTAGTCACACAAAGCATCTTTTGTTTTGGTTATTTAGTCACATACAATTAAGCATAAAATGGCCAAAAGTGTTGATAAGTGTGACCATATGCTGTTTTAAGTGAAGAAATGTGTATTTTGTGTGGACTATTGATCATCCAATGGTCACATGAATTTTAGTTTGTGTGGCCTTTTGTAATATTTAGTCACATAAAGCATGTTTGTTTTGGTATTTAGTCACATACAATTAAGCATAAAGTGACCAAAAGTGTTAATAAGTGTGACCATATGCTGTTTTAAGTGAAGAAATGTGTATTTTGTGTGACTATTGATCATCCAATGGTCACATGAATTCTTAGTTTGTGTGGCCTTTTGTAATATTTAGTCACACAAAGCATGTTTGTTTTGGGTATTTAGTCACATACAATTAAGCATAAAGTGGCCAAAAGTGTTAATAAGTGTGACCATATGCTGTTTTAAGTGAAGAAATGTGTATTTTGTGTGACTATTGATCATCCAATGGTCACATGAACATTTAGTTGTGTGGCCTTTTGTAATATTTAGTCACACAAAGCATGTTTGTTTTGGGTATTTAGTCACATACAATTAAGCATAAAGTGGCCAAAAGTGTTAATAAGTGTGACCATATGCTGTTTTAAGTGAAGAAATGTGTATTTTGTGTGACTATTGATCATCCAATGGTCACATGAATATTTAGTTTGTGTGGCCTTTTGTAATATTTAGTCACACAAAGCATATTTTGTTTTGGGTATTTAGTCACATACAATTAAGCATAAAGTGGCCAAAAGTGTTAATAAGTGTGACCATATGCTGTTTTAAGTGAAAAAATGGTATTTTGTGTGACTATTGATCATCCAATGGTCACATGAATATTTAGTTTGTGTGGCCTTTTGTAATATTCAGTCACACAAAGCATGTTTGTTTTGGGTATTTAGTCACATACATTAAGCATAAAGTGGCCAAAAGTGTTAATAAGTGTGACCATATGCTGTTTAAGTGAAGAAAAATTTGTATTTTGTGTGACTATTGATCATCCAATGGCCACTGAATTTTATGTTTGTGTGGCCTTTGTAATATTGTCAACATGAATTTAAACAAAGTGTGACCAATAATTTGATAAGCGTGACTATCATGACTGCATCTTAGTCCAGGTTTTTTACTGGTATTTTAAGTTAGTACTGTTGGAGCATAGTTGCTAACTACGTGATTATTGCTAGTGCTGCTGGAATGAGATATTTATATTATTATAATGAATCATAACAAAAGAAACTTTGAAATTGATATAAACTTGAATGGCTTATAATGAAAAAATATTACAATTGTAATGTGTAATAATCAAATTCAAGTACCATAATTTAAAGACTTTGACTCTTCCGGCATAGCTTGCTTTAGGGTTCAATAGGAATTACTTTTGCGCTTTGATGTGCTGTTGGTCGCACAGTAGTTGTCACTTTTACTTTTGCATGTGTGTGGAGTGTAACTGTATAACAAACAGATCTTGTATCAAAGAATTGAATTAATATAAACAAGAATAATAACAGAATAACATGTTGAATACATATGTTGGTATCACTTTCGTGAGACCATTATTCTTGCGATTTTTCTTTGTGGAATCTTTAGCCCTTTGTTGGTTGCCATTTTGTCACTTTCTGTGCATTGTAGTGACAATTTAACTGTAGTAACAAAAGACGCTTGTATCAAACATTGAATTATATATAAACAAAAGAATAACAAGAAACATGTTGAAATACATACTGTTGGTACTCCTTGTGTTGGAGACACATTTTCTTGCGATTGGGAATCTGTAGACCCTTGTTGGCTTGCATTTGAGGCTACTGGCAATTGAGATGACAAATTTAACTGCACCCCTTGTTGACTCAACTGTGCCATCAGTTGAGTAAGTATTCTTTTTGTTTCTTTAATCTCATTGGACAATTTCTTGATCTGGTCATCAGATTCTTTCTGCAAAAAAAAAAATATAGGAAATGTTGGGATTAAAAGTCTTCTGGATGCTGTTAGAGTAACTGATGTTCTTATTTGTGTCAATGCTGCTCAGATGGAGTTAGTGATGCTCATGAACTTCAATTACAAATATGGCTAGTGTTTACCACTGCTAGTACACAATTTACTACTGCTAGTACACATTTAATCATGCTGGTATATAAGCATAATAATAGAATTTGCAGTCAAACTTACAAGTGTATCTCCCACTGATGTGATCTCATCATCTGGAAATTCGCCATCGTTGTTTACCCTTCCTTTCAACCACATTATACTACGCGGGGGTTCTTCATCTGCTTCAATCTCTTTATTTTCGATCTAATAAACATCAAATGCATACACATGTAAAGTTAAAACAAGATAAACGAAAATATGAAGGTGCATACACATGTGATCTTACCATTTTCTCTTTCAAATAAACATATCCACCTCGTCCCATCTTATGCTGATAAATATTTTTGGAACGCGACATTTTAGCTTTTTCAGCTATCTTCTAAAAACACAAAATCATAAGGCGTTTACATGTGGTAATGCTGCAAACTGAAAATTATGAAATGACATATAGAATTAAATAAAGATGACTAATTAAAACCTTGTATTCATCGGTGGTCGTGTTGTTTACAAACTCGACCCAGTCTTCTGATTTCACAAATCGACTATACTTGGCCGGGACTTCATTCAGTTTGGAAGGTGTATTTAGGTGGGGCAAAATGTATTCTTCTCTGAGCTTCGTTCTGAAAGTCCTTAGCAGTTTACCAAGACGAGTCATTACCAATTTTCTGAATGTCACGTCAACATCAAAATATCGCTGCAAAGATTAACACAATGTTGTTAATTAGTTGCACATAATGTAACTGCATAGATAAAATTATGTAGTACTGGGTTAAAAAATACAGTAGTATATATGTACAGTGATGTCAGTCCATAGTTTATCTCTTTCTTCTTTATTCACATTCCTCCAGGAAAGATTCTTCAAACCTATGTGCTCACGAACCAGATCTCCTAAAAAACTCGTAAACAGTGCTCTGTGTAACCCTGATACCCTATTCAATGCATCGAAGGTTACCTTGAGCTTTATTCCACCAGGGTTGCCATATTTCATGCGAAACTTAAATAGCCTGGTCATGCCTCTCTTAGCTAGTATCCGATCTGATTGGTTGGTTCCAGGCGCATCTAGATCTTCCTCATCAGAATACTTTTCGGATTCAAAGTCTATGTTGTTATCATCATGTTCATTATCAGCAGGAAGCAAAAGATGATTATCAACAATGGGTTGAATTCCCATGACTCTTGAATAACAATGGGTACAAGAAAATGATTCTGGCTTTGAGAGTAATGGTGATATAAGAATTGATTATTGTGTTTTCTTTGCAGTTTTTTTTTTTTTTTTTTTTTTTTAGGAGAGAAAAGAGGGTATAAGAAGATGAATCATACCTTATTCTTGGTACTCGCTTCTAATTAATTAGGCGATTTCAAAATTTTGGATCAAAATTTTGGCTCCAAATTCTAATTTCAAAATAACAATTGAATTATTTTAAAATTTTGCCTTAAATTTGAACCTGTTTAGTAAAGCATAAACTTGAAAAAAATCAAAATTTTGGCTCCAAATGTTATATATCATTATCTTAATCGCAAATCATGAACCAAGATCTAGAACAAAGATCATGAACACAAACTGCATATCAAATCAAGAACTCAAATTTACACAATTACACCAAAATCATGAACACAACCTGACACCATTTAACACAAACTGCTACCATTAAATCATAAACCAACATGAAAAATGAAGAACACAAACTGCTACCATTATCAAAATTTTGGCTCCAAATGTTATATATCATTATCTTAATCGCAAATCATGAACCAAGATCTAGAACAAAGATCATGAACACAAACTGCATATCAAATCAAGAACTCAAATTTACACAATTACACCAAAATCATGAACACAACTTGACACCATTTAACACAAACTGCTACCATTAAATCATAAACCAACATGAAAAATGAAGAACACAAAGTGCTACCATTAAATAAATATGTGCAATCATCAAATCAACAACAGAAACTACTACCATAAAATCTAACTGTGCAATCATCACATCAAGAACACAAATTGCTACCATTTAACAAACCAAAATACTATCATTACAGTTATAAAATATATACAGAGTTAAACTACACTAGTTACCAGTTACTGCACCATTAATAATTACATTTATCCAAATTAAATATCATAACTGCTACTACGTACCATATTAAAGTAATTATCCTCTAGTTCATAATAGTCGAGATGATCACCACCTTTACATAATTCTCAACACATTTAATGTACGAGAAGTCTTCTTCACGGCCATCGGTTGATACAACATCTTCTTACTCGTAACTGCTACTACATACCATATTAAACTAATTATCCTCTAGTTATAGTCAAGATGATCACCACCTTTACATAATTCTCAACACAACATTTAATGTATGAGAAGTCTTCTTCACGGCCCAACATTTAATGTACGAGAAGTCTTCTTCACGGCCATCGGTTGATACAACGTACATCTTCTTACTCATAACTGCTACTACGTACCATATTAAACTAATTATCCTCTAGCTAGTTCATAATAGTCGAGATGATCACCACCTTTACATAATTCTCAACACATTTAATGTACGAGAAGTCTTCTTCATGGCCATCGGTTGGTACATCTTCTTAATTATACGGCAGTCCCAAGACAATATCCTGAGTAAATTTATTTTTATACCTACAAGTTGAACGAGTATATATAATGGATTAAGTCTTGAGAATGTGATAAAGGTAGCGAAACAACACTTATTAAATGGACCATTATTACCCCTTTTGTGTCAGCATCACCAGATTCTTCATCGCTAGAGAAATAGAAAGGGCTCTGTCTCTTCCAATCTGTGTTTTCCCATACCTCCTAATAGTTCAACATACCATATGTGTTTCAAAAAATTTAATTAATGGTATAATTAAGGTATACAACTTTAGCCAAAAACACATAACAACTTTAGTATACCTTGTTGGAAATGATTTTGAATTTGGACCTAGTGCCGGAGGTCTCTTTGGAAGCAGCCTCTCTACTCCCGGGTTTACCTTGGGGTAGGGGTAGGGTCTGTCTACAGCCTACCTCCCCCATACCCTGCCCCGGCGGGATTGGGTTTGTTGTTGTTGTTGTTTGGATTTTTGCCTTTGAACCTGTTAAAGCATAAACTTGAATAAATTAAAATTTCACACAGCTTTACATTCAACAATAAATTCACACCTTTTGTGTCAGCATCACCAGATTCTTCATCGCTAGAGAAATAGAAAGGGCTCTTTCTCTTCCAATCTGTGTTTTCCCATACCTCCTAATAGTTCAACATACCATTTGTTTCAAAAAATTTAATTAATGGTATAATTAAGGTATACAACTTTAGCCACAAACACATAACAACTTTAGTATATACCTTGTTGGAAATGATTTTGAATTTGGACCTAGGGATTTTTGTCTTTGAACCTGTTAAAGCATAAACTTGAATAAATTAAAACTTCACACAGCTTTACATTCAACAATAAATTCACACAGCTTTACATTAGAATCGGTAACAACAACCCCAAATATCACCATTTATAGATCAAAAGCCTGTTACTAATTATTGTACAATGAATCATCAACTGATATGTGAAAACATTAAAAAACATACATTTGTTGTCATTTGGATTCATTGTTTGCGTGTTTTTGTTTGCCACGTCTGTTTTTCAAACTATTACCATTAGCTAAATTAAAAGACAAAGATGAAATGAAAGGTGGCCCAGGATCCTACTGTTACCCGTGGGAATCCGCCGTGGGAATAAGAAGAATCAAGAATGTGTGTTTTGATTAGGGTTTATTGATTTTTGTGTCGGTTTACAATTGATTGGTAAAGGGATTAATTGGCCCTTTACTATTGATCAAGTAGTGGTGGTTTGGTTTAATTGCCCCAGGATCCTACTGTTACCCGTGGGAATCCGCCGTGGGAGTAAGAAGAATGTGTGTTTTGATTAGGGTTTACTCACTTTTTTGTCTGTTTACAATTGATCGGTAAAGGGATTAATTGCCCCTTTACTATTGATCAAGTGGTGGTTTGGTTTAATTAAGAGTGGCAAGATCGGATGTGTAGAAAAAAAAAAAATAATAGTTAAAATAATAATAATAATAATAAATAAATTTAAAAAAAAAAAAAAAAAAAAAAAATCTGATGGTGTTGACGTGGCGGTGAAAACCAACTATAGCCGACGGTTCGGGTTCGTGGCGGGTTTTAGTGTACCCGTACCCGAACCCGTTTATAATATACCCGTACCCGCCCCATATCCCACCGGATACCCGTTATCCATCGGTTTTTTGGGTTTCCCCGCGGGTATCGAGGTTATCCGTAATTAAAAGTTAAAGAAAATGAATATCGTATCAAACGATTTAACGCAACATATCGCAACGCAACGTACTCGGCACGATATTCACCAAAAAAATCAAATGCGCAAGAGGTTTCAAAAGTTAATCATTCTCATTTCAAAAAATAATCTCGTTTTAGCCTTTTAAAAGGGTTTGGTATCCTCATTCGTGTGACGGTAGAGAACACGGACTCACGAGTACTCACTCCAAAAAAACGAATAACCGAATTAATAGTCGAGAAGAGTATTGACAATAACTCGAGTCGAGACGAGATGACGAAAACAAGTCGAAGAGATAACTAACAACAAACATATCAAATAAGATGAGTCGATTGGTAATCGTCTGTATTTTTCCATAATCTCGTTTATTAGTACAAGGTATACTCGTTTTATGATTTAAAACAAGTTTGGACTTACGACAAAATTAATCTTTGGAAATAACAAAATTTCGCCAAGACCCTTTCATTTATCGAACGTTTCCAATTCAAAAGACTTTATTGAAAATCAATTTCCCGAGTAATTTATAATATAACGAGTATTTATATAAACCCTAAACCCTAAAACCTAAACTCTAAACCATAAACGCTAAACCAATCCGTAACTCAAACAATAACCAAACGAACAGTCCAATAAATCAAAATATGTTAGTGTACGGGTAGCATGTCTCGAATAGTCCAATATCCCTCGTGTGTTCCGTTTTTATCCCAAATGTCACACGAAAGGTTTTCAAAATCGAGATCCTACTTAAGATCCTATGGTAAAGATTACCATAGGATCTTAAGTAGGATCTCGATTTTGAAAACCTTTCGTGTGACATTTGGGATAAAAACGGAACACACGAGGGATATTGGACTATTCGAGACATGCTACCCGTACACTAACATATTTGGATTTATTGGACTATTCGTTTGGTTATTGTTTGAGTTACGGATTGGTTTAGCGTTTATGGTTTAGAGTTTAGGGTTTAGGGTTTATATAAATACTCGTTATATTATAAATTACTCGGGAAATTGATTTTCAATAAAGTCTTTTGAATTGGAAACGTTCG
This sequence comes from Artemisia tridentata subsp. tridentata, assembly GCA_021014915.2. Taxonomy (NCBI): domain Eukaryota; kingdom Viridiplantae; phylum Streptophyta; class Magnoliopsida; order Asterales; family Asteraceae; genus Artemisia; species Artemisia tridentata. The sequence goes on from CP139507.1 coordinate 370,830,510, forward strand.
ATAAATGAAAGGGTCTTGGCGAAATTTTGTTATTTCCAAAGATTAATTTTGTCGTAAGTCCAAACTTGTTTTAAATCATAAAACGAGTATACCTTGTACTAATAAACGGGATTATGGAAAAATACAGACGATTACCAATCGACTCATCTTATTTGATATGTTTGTTGTTAGTTATCTCTTAGACTTGTTTTCGTCATCTCGTCTCGACTCGAGTTATTGTCAATACTCTTCTCGACTATTAATTCGGTTATTCGTTTTTTTGGAGTGAGTACTCGTGAGTCCGTGTTCTCTACCGTCACACGAATGAGGATACCAAACCCTTTTAAAAGGCTAAAACGAGATTATTTTTTGAAATGAGAATGATTAACTTTTGAAACCTCTTGCGCATTTGATTTTTTTGGTGAATATCGTGCCGAGTACGTTGCGTTGCAATATGTTGCGTTAAATCGTTTGATACGATATTCATTTTCTTTAACTTTTAATTACGGATAACCTCGATACCCGCGGGGAAACCCGAAAAACCGATGGATAATATTAATCGGGTATCCGGTGGGATATGGGGCGGGTACGGGTATATTATAAACGGGTACGGGTACACTAAAACCCGCCACGAACCCGAACCGTCGGCTATAGTTGGTTTTCACCGCCACGTCAACACCATTAATTTTTTTTTAATTAATTAATTAATTTATTTATTTATTTATTTTTTAACTATTATTCTTTTTTTTTCTACACATCTTGCCACTCTTAATTAAACCAAACCACCACTTGATCAATAGTTGGAAATATTGAGTTTGGAAGTTTATTATTCACAAAGCATGATATACAACTTGTTGTTGCATCAACTCATTGTACATGGAAATTCAATACTTGGTAAAAGGAAATCGTAAAACTTCAATTGACACTTTACTTTTGGCGCGCGCCGTCGATCCCTTTTCCCGCCTAAAGTCTTGGGTCATCTACCTCTCCAGCCTATTTATACCTATCGACTATATACCAAAGAACACACACAAACACACATATATATATCCCTTTCAATTCAAAGAAAACTTCTACAATGGCAGCAAATAATAATGTTACCTTTCAAAATGATGCTGAAGAGTACGAGTGGGTGTTAAACAACAATTTGCTGTTTGACGCAGTGTTAATTGCTTTCGGGGATGAACCCATTGCAGAATATGGGTCGTATAGGAAGGTAGATACGTGGATGAGGGGTCAAATTTTGAACTGGCTGCATGCGCAAGACTTTTACTGGGATGAGGTTTGGGGATTGCGTGACTACGAGGAGGAGGAGGAAGAAGATGAAGAGGAAGAGGAGGAGGAAGGTGAAGAGGAGGAGGTGGTGCAGCAAAAAGAAGAGGATCAACAGCAAATTGTGGTGGAGCAGCAAAATGGGTTTGTGCTGCAAAACCAGGGGGAGCAACAAGATGGGTTTCAGGACCCTTATAATCTAGAAAAGAGGGTTAGCGATCTTGAAATTGTGTTTAAACAACTCAAGGAAAGCCAGAAATTGATGGGAAGCAGGGAAGAGAGCTCTGGTTCTAACAAGTTGGGGTGAAATGGAGTGAAGCAGTTTAGGATGATGGTTTTTTTTTTTTTTTAGTATGTTTAGTATTTAGGTTGGATAATTAGATGTACATACTTGTAGCCTTAAAAAATATTAATGAAGTATTTGATGTTTAATTAATTGTCTGAGAATGGAGTGGATGCACAAAGTTATTACTGCTAGGAAAACTTTTGTTCTGCTAGAGTAAAACGTTGTACTGCTGGGTACTGGGTAGCCGTTTCTGGGTTTTAACCGTGGTTTATTTCTAACCATTGGGGTAACTATTGTCAATTACTTCGCTTTATTTACACTATGTTCTCAAGTTTTTTTTAGATGAAAGGGAATGAAATGGAGTGAAACTAAAATTATGTGTGTTCTTGGTTTTCTTTGTCCCAACTTTCATAGTGAAGTAAAGTGAATAAAGACAAAAATCAAATGAGTTAATGTCGAAAAGAACCTTTGTCTTTAGTGTGTATTTATTATGGAGAAATGGGACCACCTACTTTCATTACTTTACTTTAACTCTTAAAAAAAATCTAGAACAGAGTAGGGTTTCATAAATTGGATAACTCTCTTTCTTTATACAATTTATACCATTTCTTCAAACTTGAGAAACAATTAATTGAAGTAGGTCCAATTATAACCCAACACTCTAATCAAGCATTTACTCAATTTTCATGGCAAATTTAGAGTTTTGTGATACGCATAACCAGGTTGCATTCTTGGAGAAACCAGAAGGGAGTCAACGCTTCCACCAGATAATAGATTTTCTAAACAATACCCACATCAGGTATGCTCTTACAGTCGATCCTACTATCTATGTCTCTCAAATCAAACAGTTTTGGCGGTCTGTTACTACCAATACATTTGACAATGGAGACAAAGAGTTAATTGCAACAGTTGATGGTAGAATAATAACTATTACTGAGGCATCTGTTAGGAGGCATCTCCATTTAGCAGATGAAAATGGTATTAGTTCTTTGCCTAATACTGAAATTTTTCATCACCTTTCCAGAATGGGGTATGACACATCTTCTCAAATTTTGACTTTTCAAAAAGGATGTTTTGACCCACAATGGAGATTCTTCATACATACCATCCTTCATTGTTTAAGTCCAAAGAAAACCGCATGGGAGCAATTCAGCAACAATATTGCAACTGCTCTCATTTGTTTAGCAACAAACAGGACTTTTAACTTTTCAAAATTAATTTTTGATGGTATGGTGAAAAATGTGGATAACAAATACAAGTTTTTAATGTATCCAAGGTTTATACAAATGGTTTTGAATATACGGAAAAGTTTGCTTCTATCTCATAAAATTGTTTATCCAACTCCTTGCCTTACTCAAAAACTGTTCAGTAACATGAGCATGGCTTCTAGGGGGTTTAATGGGATAGTAGTTCCACTTTTTGAAACAATGTTGGTTCAAAATCAAAACATTCAGGGTGAAGGATCAACAAGCCCAGTTGAGTCCCATCACACACCCACAGGTTCATCTGGTTCTCAATCAGCCTCACAACCAAATATGGGGGAAATGCCCCATGATTCACCTCGATCGGGAGGTAACACACCTGAAAGTGATGAGGGCAGAGTGTCACTAATGGAATTGATGGATATTTGTACCAAATTGACTCAAAGGGTGACTGGGTTGGAGAAAGAACTCAAGGAGACAAAGCAAGAACTCAAGGAGACAGAGCAAGAACTCAAGGAGACAAAGCAAGCACTCAAGGAGACAAAGCAGTTGTATAGTACTGCTTACAAGAAGGTCATTGAAAAAGTGAAGAAATTGCAGTCTAAAGTCAACTCACTTGAAGCAAAGAGAAAGGCAAATATTGTGGAGTCTACAAGCTCAGATGATGATGACATGGATGTTTCTTCCAAACAGGGGAGGAAGACAGCTGATATTGATCAAGACCCCAATATTTCTTTGTTTGAACAGAATGTTGAGTTTCAGGGGAGGCAAGATATGGGTGAAGAAGATTTGGATGCTGAAAATATTGGTACTTCTCATCAACAAGATATGGATGTGTATGATAGAAGGCAAAGGGCAGATAAAGCAAAGGGCATTATGATTAAAGAAGAGCCACCAAAGAAGGACAAGAAGAGTGTTCTTGCTCAGATTAGTTTTGATGCAGAGGTAGCTAATAAAGCACAGGAAGATGAAACATCATAAATTGTTGATATTGCATATTTCCTTGATCAAACAAGACTTGCAAATCAAGCAACTGAAGCAATGTTTGATCACGCTCAAGAAGTTCAGTATATGATTGATGCTGATGAAGTTTTAAAGGAAAAGTTAGGTAAAGTCAGAGGAGATGAAGTGTTGTCCATTGATGAGAAGTCAAGACAACTTGTTGAACTAATAAATTCCAGAAGAAAGTCTGCTGCAGAACAAAAAGCCAAAGAAAAGAGGAGTAAACCACCTAGTAAAGCTCAGCAAAGACACACCATGTGTGTTTACATGATGAACATGGCTGGATACAAAAGGAAGCAGTTCCAAGGTAGAAGTTTTGAGGAGATCAAGAGTGAGTTTGAAAGGGTCTACACAAGAGTGAACACATTTACTCCCATGGGAACAGAAAAACCATGTAGAACTACAAGAAGATATGGTATAATATTGGAGTCTGAATCTTCAAAGAAACAGAAGATTGGTGAAGAAGTACCTACAGCAGATGAAGAAGAAACAGCAGAGGAATTAACTGACGAAAGACTCAAGCAGCATATGATTGTTATAATCCCAGAAGCATTGGATGTTCATCATCCTATTCAAGCTAAACGTCCAATTATTGATTTGGAGATACACAAAGATACATTTGGGAAAGCTTGGAAGATAATCAGGCTAGGAGGACACTCAGAAATTTATAAGTATTTTGAAGATATGCTGAAGATTTTTTATAGAGAAGACTTGGACAATCTATGGAGTCTGGTTAAAGAAATGTTCAGATCTACATATCGTATGCAAGACAAAGAGAAGGAGCTATGGGTGGAATTGAAGAGGTTGTATGAACCTGATCCAAACGATATCTTATGGAATTTTCGAGCTCATGAGTTGAGTACAAAATGGAGACTGTATGATACATGTGGTGTTCACCATGTATCTACAAAGAATGGAGTGGATGTCTACATGCTGATAGAAAAAGATTATCCATTAAGGGCAGCTAGCTTATTTGTTATGTTAGATGCTAAGCTGACAGTTACTGATGAAGACTCAGTAATGGCAAGAGAGTTACTGAGAAAGATCTTCAGACAAGCAAAAAGGAAATAATGTTATTACTGCTTATGTCTCTATTAGTGTTGCTAGGTTTAACGTTGTACTAACAGGTTTAACTTTGTATAGAAGATATTTGGATTTTGTAACAATTTTCTTTAATAAAATAGATAGTCTATAAGAGGAATACAAAAGAAGGTATAATCAAAAAAGACCCAAGGGCGGAGATGGTTGAGTTGTTGGTGTTGTGAAGGGGAGGTCACAGGTTCGATACCTGTGGCTTCCTTTTTGGTATTTCCCTCCCCAAAATTTTTAAAAAGCCCCCATTTTTTTTCAGCAAATTTCAAAATTAAAGCCCCCCATATTTTTTTAAAAAACCCACCCATATATATTTTTTTAAAAACCCACCCATATATATTTTTTTCAGCAAATTTCAAAATTAAAGACCCCCATATTTTTTTCAGCAAATTTCAAATTTCGCACATTTCTCACCAATCACAGCCACCACTCACCATCCACCACTCGCCGGTCCGGCCATCAACAACGGAGGGAGGTTCATTTAGATCTAAATTAGGTAATTTTTTTAATTAGGAAATCATTTTTTTATGCAATAATTAGGAAATGATTTGATGCTTATATTGGTTTAATTTGTGACTTGTAGGATATATAGTTTTTTAAAGTTGTATTTTGGGTTTAACATGAATGAAAAATAGCATCTTCAACTTGAAAAACCAACTGTTATTACATAACAAAATTCTGCATACATAGATGCATTGTTGATTGCATAGTTGATTACATACAAGGAGAAAACATAGTACTTATTACAGTAGCATCATAACATCAAGACTAGTAAAGCTCAGCTAATTGTCCTTTTCCCTTTACCCTTAGTGAGTTCAATTGGGCCTTTTCCCTTTCTCTTCTTTGCTTGGATTTCTTCCCTAGTTGCCTGATTTGGTAGGCATAGAACTTGTTCCCTTTTTCCTGGGATTGATAGAGTGTGAACTGGAGGAGGGTTTTTGGACATTGTGGCTTTTTTTGAGACAGCTTCATCTTCAGATGTTGAATGATAGCTAGAAACCAAGCTATCATTAAAAAAGCTACTGTTAAAGGAGCTAAAATTGTCAGAGCTTGAGTCATCAACCTTTCCCTTAGGTGGTATTCTCTTATGAAAGCTACCTGTAGGAGGGTAGGGGAAATTCCAATCAGGTTTAGGAGACATTAGTCCTGATGAATCAGAGGATATTTCAATAACATTTGGCTTGGAAGTCATTGTGGATGAGGTTTAGTGTTTGACAGGTTTTTGATGGTGTAATGTTGTGTGTAATGTTGTGTTTATGTAATGGCCATTTAAAGTAAAGAGGATCACATAGTTCAATGTATAAGTAAATGCCATTAAAGGCTTGGTTGGTATGTGTAGGTAACTTCCTGCACTTAGGTGTAATAAACAAAGTTTGACTTTCTTAAGTATATGCATTTTTGGAACTAGGCAGTACTAAACACTTGACATTGTAACTTTACAAATCAAAAGGCTGTTAGAAAATAATATTGACATTAACATAGCTGCATTAATATTTAACATCATATCATACATCTATCGCATTACCATTCGATGACACCACAAAACACAACAACATCAGAAAGACTACCAACAACATCAACCATGACACCACAAAACACAAAAGACATAAACATAGTCAACTAACATATCAACCACAATCAGTAGTTCATTGATCCAAGCTTCGTGATAAAGTTGCCCAAATCACCTAGACACTTATGCTTTTGGGCAATATCAACAAGCAACCTATCAGATGCCATCATGTCCTCCTCTTGCATCCTCCTTAAATCAGCAATGCTTTCAAGAGCAGAATCAAAACCATATAAAAGCTCTAACTCCTTGATCATCTTATCCCTATTGTTTATCAGCATTCTTTTCTCAGAAACCTTGTGCCTCAAATCATGAACTTCCTTGGAAGTAGCTTCAACCTGTCGCTCATAGTAAACTAGCATCATGTCTTTCACAAGCTTTGAGTTTGCAACTGTTGCCAATTCAGAACAAATCACTAGTTTAGTTTCCATATATGATTTTGATAACAAAAAATTTTGAGATTTTTTGTAATTTTTAAATTTTATTTTGGTTTGTTAAGAAGAGATGAAAATTATGAGAGGTATGTTGCTTTATATACAACAACAATCAAGAAACACCTAGAGGAAGGAAGATGTATCGAGCCTAGCAATGTGAATAGTGTGTAATGATGAAATAGCCTTCCCCATAATTACTTGCAAGTTTCAAGTTGCAAGGTTGCAACAAAAACCATTAATACTATACTAACAGAGTATTATTTTAATTTTCACTTTGCAACAAAAACCATTAATACTAGATTTGACTAATGTATGGTTGTAATATTTTCAAAATAAACATTTTATCCCACATTAGAGTTAGGCCCAAACGTATCAAACATTTACAATTTTATATTGGTTTAATTTGTGACTGGTACTAGCAGTACTAGCAGTACTAACTTTATACTAGCAGTACTAAATTTCACTAGCAGCAGTACCTTTTGTACTAGTAGTGGTAAATACTTGGTTTACTTATGCACAAATGATTTGATGCTTATATTGGTTTAATTTGTGACTTGTAGGATACATACGTTACCATTTGACCTCAACAATACCATGGACAAGTCTTGGATGAAAACTAGTAGGACCAAGAAACAATATATTGCTGGATTACACGCGTTTATTAAGTATGCAGAACACAACTTGCAGAAGATGATGAACATCGACCCACAAGGTAATAAACAACAGCTTAAGATGCCATGTCCGTGTATCTCATGTTTAAACCGCATAGAGCATAAAGTGGAGGATGTGCAGTTCCATTTATTCTGCCACGGGATTAATCAAAGCTACACAAAATGGGATAAACATGGAGAAAATGATGAGCAAGCAACAACTGCCCAAATACCTGTTAATGCTACAACAGAGGAGTTTGTTGACGACACGGATTTCGACATGGATTTTGTTCCAGAAATTCCAACAGATGGCCCAGCAACAGTGAACATGGTTAATGGTGCAAAAGAATGTTTTGATGAGGATAACCTTGCCAAGTTTCAACAACTATTATTAGACGCGGAGAAGCCACTTTACGAAGGATGTCCTGACTTCACAAAGTTGTCCGCAATAGTTAAACTACTCAACTTGAAGGGTAAGTATGGAGCTTCTGATAAGTTCTTTACTGAATTACTAGGATTGTTGAAAAAGATGCTACCTGCTGGTAACGAAATGGTTGAAAAAACTTATGAGGCAAAAAAGCTAGTGAGAATGATGGGATCAGGATACAAAAAGATACATGTATGTAGCAACAACTGCATTCTTTACTGGAAGGTTAACAAGGAGTTGACTGTTTGTCCAACTTGTGGGACATCAAGATGGAAGGTGGATAGTAAGACACATAAAGTGTACGAAAACATTCCGGCAAAGGTAATGTGGTACTTTCCAATTATACCAAGACTGCAACGCCTCTTTAAGTTAGAAAGTATTTCAGAAGATCTAACATGGCATGCAACAAGGAGGATAACAGATGGTGTTTTACGTCACCTCGCAGATTCACAGGCATGGCGTACCATAGATGAAAAATTCCCCGAAATTGCTGAAGATCCAAGAAATCTACGGCTAGGAATATCGGCTGATGGGGTTGACGTCAACTCAGGAAATAGGCATCACAGTGTATGGCCAGTTTTATCTGTCATATACAACCTTCCTCCATGGTTGTGTATGAAAAGAAAGTTTATCATGCTTTCGGTATTGATATCGGGATACCCGGGAAATGATATCGATGTATTTTTAGAACCGTTGGTTGATGATCTGCAAACCTTATTCGTGGAAGGGGTTGATACATACGATGCTTCTATAAAAGAAAACTTTAATCTGCGCGCCGTTGTGTTATGGACGATAAATGATTACCCTGCACTTGGTACATTATGTGGCTGCCCATACAGTGGATTCAAAGGTTGTGTAGTATGTGGGAAAGATACACACTGTGTTAGACTTTCCGCCTCATCCAAGCAAAGTTATGCTGGACACAGACGATATCTACCATACAACCATCCGTTCAGAACGCAAAGGAAGGCGTTTAATGGTCAAGAAGAACCACGTCATGCTCCAAATCCATTGACCGGGGAACAAATATACAACGAGGTACAACATATTGAAAATAAGTGGGGAAAAGGGAAAAACTCGAAAAACCAAGATCAAGATACCAGAGGCAGAGGTGGGAAGATTAAAAAGCAGAAAAGGAAAACAACAGAAGAAAAGGGTAGTTCAAGCCAAGCAAATGAAGCATATTGGAAGAAATTCAACATTTGGTATCGAAAGCTAAGGTATTGGAGGCATCATTCTGTTCCGCATTGTATTGACTTCATGCATGTAAAAAAGAATGTTGGTGAGAGTCTACTCGGAACTTTGCTGAATGTTCCTGGAAAGACAAAAGATGGAATGAATGCTCGACGGGATCTGGAAGAGTTGGGGATAAAAGAAGAGTTGTTTGCTAGGCAAGAAGCAGACAAAACAACACTACCTCCAGCAGGTTACACATTAACGAATGCTGAAAAAGACATCTTTTGTGAAACATTAAGCAACATCAGGGTACCACAAGGCTATTGTTCAAATTTCTCTAGTTTGGTCAGCCTAAATGATAGGAAGCTCATTGGCCTTAAAGCGCATGACTATCACATGCTAATTCAAGAGTTTTTAGCCATTGCTATACGTTCAGTCATGCACCAGCCCACACGATATGCTATTATCAGGTTTTGCTTTTTCTTTAAATCTATATGTAGGAAAGAAATCAGCTTGCAAGAACTAGATAAGATGCAAGAAGAACTTGTTGTTACACTGTGCCTACTCGAGAAGTTCTTTCCTCCGTCATTTTTTGATATTATGATACACTTGACTGTGCACCTAACTAGGGAGGTAAAATTATGTGGTCCTATATGCTTTCGGTGGATGTATCCCTTCGAAAGATGTATGAAGGTTATTAAAGGACATGTGCGAAACAGAAATAGACCAGAGGGATGCATTGCCGAGGAGACTATCGCGGAAGAAACAATAGAGTTTTTTAGCGAATATCATAAAACCATGAAAACTATTGGTATCCCAGCTGATAAACATGTAACCAATGAAGATGAGGACGGAAAGCCATTGTCGGCCGGCAAACCTAGTGAAGTTTCCAGAGAATCCTTTCAGAAAGCACATTTGTATGTAATACAAAATACGGATGAAATTCAACCGTATATCGAGTAAGTATCACTAACACATGTCGATTTCGTTGCTTAAAATGTTCTATCAAATATAATAATCAAAGACATTTATTTGTTTCAGGCGACACAAGGAAGTTTTGAAAAGAAAAAACCCGGGTAAAAAAATTGCATTGCTGGAGAATGAGCACAGTAAATCTTTTGCTAAGTGGTTACTCGAAGAGGTAATTACTTGTATGTTGTTTATAATTGCTTGTTTGTTGCTATCATCATAATTGTCCCTCCTGTATATGACATTAGATAGAGGTCGACCAGCACACCATTTCATTATCCCAAACACTCCTATTCTTTAATTGTTTGTTTGTTGTTCCTGCAATTTAAAGGTAATATATACTTGTAATGAAATTCAGGTTGAGAGAGAGTTAGCGATATCCAATGACAGTGTATCAGAAACTGTGAGGTGGATATCATTTGGACCACGCGCCAGCGTAGTGAAATACGAGGCGTATAACATCAATGGGTATACATTTCGTACGAAAAGTAATGATGGCATAGTTTACCAGAACAGTGGGGTTAGTGTTGACTCAGTAGATGTGCACATATCCAAAAAAGAAGTTGCAACCATAAAAAAAACATCTTATTATGGGGTTTTACAAGAGATATGGGTACTAGATTACCGTTTCAGGCACATTCCTCTTTTCAAATGTGATTGGGTTAATCGCAAAACTCATGGGGTCAATCGTGATACTCTTGGTTATACGTTGGTAGACCTGAATACTTTCGGCCACAAGGATGATCCGTTCATATTAGCGTCACAAGCAACACAAGTGTTTTATGTGAAAGACCAGGTACATAAAAATTTGTCCATTGTCTTTAAAACACCTACCAAGAATTACAAAGATACATATGACGAAGTCGATGAGGAGTTTAGTACAGTGATTCACGAGCAAGATGAAAAAATATTGCCACGTGTATATAAAGAAGACTTGGGCAAGGAATCACGAAGTGACTACTATCGAACCGACATTGAAGGTATTGTTATACGAAAATCCAAGTGAAGCATGTCATGCTGCATTAAGACTGCTAGTGTAATAGTTAACCCTGCTGGTTGAAGTTAAGACTGCTGCTCAAGGCTAAGTGCAAGGTTACAGCTGGTATTGTAAAGTTAGTAATGTTAGATGAATATCTGTTTTAGTATTAAATAGTTGTTCCTGTAATTTAGCTTGTTGTAATGGATTTTGACTCAAAAAAGTCAAGCTTTTCAATGGCAATGAAAAATTTTGCGGTTTTCGCTGTTATATGTCCACTTGCAGTCAAGCTTTATTGTATTTGCAGTTTCTATTTATCATGTATATGCACTTGCAGGCACTTTAGTAACATGTTACTTCATTATAAAATTGAAAATTAACTTTAGAAAGTCAAGTAATCTGGTTCCTAGGGGCAAGTAACATACTTACATAGTACTGCATTAAACTAGATAGACTATAAAATCCCAGCATTGTAATGGGGGAAATTAAATGAAGAGTCATGACTAACAGTCTGAACTCAAAATATGACTCTATGATTTAGACACCTAAATAAATACTTCATGTGACCATATGTAACATCTTGAATTTAGTCACACAAACACTCAATGTGACTAATATCAAGGTTAATGATAACTGAGTTCACATTTTGCTATACATATTAGTCACATGAATATTTCACAGTGTGACTATTTTCAATGTATTGGTCACATATAATACCCTTATAATGTGGCCATAAACATAATTTAGATGCACATTTGTGGTATGGTGTGACTATTGTATAGCCTATAGTCACATGATTGTGCTACAATTAAGTGTGACCATACACATTAGGAATAGGCAGGCAAACACACACTTAACTTTAGACACACATATTAACTTACATGACCATTTGTATCGAATTATGGTCACACTTAATCATGTATACCTATGGTTTAGTGTGACCATATATGACATTTGGTCACACTGTTCAAGTGTGTGACATATATTTGTCACTTTTAAATGCATATCGTGACTATGCTTCAAACTTACTTTTCAGTTGTCACACATTTCAAATTCATATGTGGCTAAATTTTCAACAAAAACTAGCAGTCACGCTTAAATAATGTGTGACAAACTTGAGTATATGATTTAGCCACATACACAATTACTTCGTGTGACCATATATAGATTTTGGTCACACTTTTCAATTGCGTGACATATATTTGTCACATATGTATATATATAGTGTGACTAATGTTTCAACCTTATTTGTATCCGTCACACGTCCCAAATTATAAGTGACTAAAAAATCAAATTTTTTTTTACCAGATACGTATAGTCACGAAAATATTCAAATGTGTGGCTGTAGCCTCGGATGTAATTCCGAAATGGTCACACAAGTCGGATCAAGTGTGGCTGTTTATTTTATTCTGGTACATTTAGTCACATAAAAAGGCGACTGTGTGGCTGTTCGAAAAACAGCATGTGTGACTAAATCTCATTTTTGTACTAGTGAGGCTATTCTTCACGCTGTGAATCGGTTCCTTGAAGACTGTGGGGATAAGGTGGGTGTTTCGATGTTGCTGGTGGACTTCAAAAACGCCTTTAATTTGGTGGATCGGGAGGTTATGTTACAGGAGGTTCGCCTTCGTTGCCCTGCTATTTCACGTTGGGTGGAATTCTGCAATTCCAGGCCAGCTAGACTTTATTATGGTGAACACATCTTATGGTCGCACCAAGGGGTGTAACAAGGAGACCCACTCGGACCTCTACTTTTTGCCCTAGTGTTACACCCCCTGGTACGCAAAATTAGAGACTCTTTTAATCTTGCCCTCCAAGCGTGGTATCTGGACGATGGCACTATTATTGGTGATACTCTGGTTGTGGGGAAGGTCTTAGATCTTATTATGTCAGATGGACCTAGTTGTGGCTTGCATCTTAATGTGGATAAAACGGAGGTCTTTTGGCCAACCGAAGATCCCAGAAGCAGGCTCGCGGGTGTCTTCCCGCCTAACATTGCTTGCCCCTTACACGGTGTTAAATTATTGGGTGGGCCGGCTAGTGTGGACTTTGAGTTTAGTAGTGGGCTTGCTATGAAAAGGGTCGCTAAAACCATCGAGCTTATGGATGCCGTTGCTAGACTTAATGATCCTCAATGTGAGTTGCTCTGATACGTGCTAAACAGTCAACTATTTTCAACCACGGATGTGGTCAAATAAAGTCAAACCAATTGAGCACGATCTCCCTGGAGTATAGTGTTTTCCCGGGTCGTTATCCCCAACGAAGGCTGAATGGAATTCTGTGATCTCAAATCGTGTACGTGTGCTGAATAATGGAAAAGATGTGATTTTGGGTTTTTAAACTACGATTGATGAACATAAAATAAAAACGATTTAAAAAGCGAGAAAAACAATAGTCTAAAAGATACGGAATTAAAAACGTCAAAGAAAACCTAAAAACGCAAAAACGGGACTAGGAACGAACTTAAAAACGTCAAAATAAAGAAATAAAAACTCTACGGGAACAAATCTATTTTTCCTACATACTAAATGATAAAATAAAATTTTGGGAGAAAGAAAAATATTTTTTTGACTTTTTAATTAATTAATATTAATTATTTATTATTTAATTACTTTTTAAATTATTTTAATTTATAATAAATACTAAATGAACAAAGAAAAATCTAAAACTTTTTCTATAAATATTATTAAGTGAAAAGAAGCTAAGAAAATTATAAAAATGAAAAGTGCTTAATTAAAAATTTAAAAGATAAATTCTATTAAATAGAAGCTATCACTATTTTTATGTTTTCGTTTTTCTTAAGGTCTAAAAAGATTATTATATTTTTCCTAGATTCTATTTAATAAAAGAAAATTTTGAAAATTAAATTTAAATTTTTCTGATTATTATTCTATTTATTATGATTTAAAAACTAATTTAAACTATTAAAATGATTTAAAAATAGAAACTAAACACAGAAAAATCTGAAAAAATTCAAGTAAATCTAAAATAATATTGAAAAGCTAGGAAAAATAAAAACAAAGCTTATCTAACCCTAATAAGCAGAATGGGCTGAATAAGCAGTTTCAAAATAAGCAAAAAAATAAGCAAAGCTATACTAAAAATTACCAACACATCAGAAACTGATCAATGCTTTACTAGAAACTTAAAACATCAAGAAAATCACAAATAAGCAAGAGAAATAAGCAGTTAAAGCTCTGCACAATTTCAGTAACAAGACAAAAAAAGCAGTAGCACTACCTACTTGCAGACCTAGAATAAGCACTCTAATAAGCTAGAAAATGCAAACTAAAGGGGGCAAAATCCTCCTAGTACTACTGGCTAGTTACAAACAGAAAATGCCTAAATTTAAACATCATTAGCTACCCTAAAATTGCCCTAGATCAGGTACCAAAAACTGCATTGAAACCGTTTTTTGACTTTATGCAGTTTTCTATATTTTGACTTAAGCCAAATTTGATTGCTTTTAATCTACTGATTTTAGTATAATAAGCTATAAGTAAACTACCTTAAGCTAAATGAACAAGTTCTAAAGCTACATTAAGCAAATCCTACTCTGATCACTCAACAGTGCACAGATTAAGGCTAATTAAGAAGCTGTTTTGACTTTCTGATGAATGAACCATTGACCTATTGCTATCTAAGTCCTATTATCACTTAAGCAATCTATTTCTAAAACTGATATAACAAAACAACAACAGCAGCTAGCAAAAAGCAACAGATCCAAACACCCCTTTAATTTCAGAAAATGCCTAAATAAACTACAACTTACTGACTAAAGATATAATAATGACTAATTTATGATTATCAAAGTTACAAATAATCTAAAAACAGGAATCAATAAAACATAAGCAGTAAAAATGGCAGAACTAAATTAAGCATGAATTAAGCTAAAAAAATTGAAAATTGGAACTTACAAGTGGTTCTACTGATCTGACTGAACCAAGTAACTACTTATCAACCCAGGCTTATTCAATAAGCCAACAATACCCCAAATAAGCTGATAAGAACAACTTATTTCTTCCACAGCCAATTTAGTTGACTTTTGTTGACTATTGACTATTTGTTTGACTTTGGAAAATTAAAACTGAATTACACAACTGGAACTTATAATAAGCTAATAATAGCTTTCATAAGCTTAATGAGACTGAGAGAAAAGCTTTTGAACCTTGGAACATTAACTTAACTATTAATTCGAATTCACAGTGATAGTAAAAAAAAACTTGAAATTATATTAACTTGGAATTTGGTACAAAACTGAGTAAGTTAAGAACAACTAAGTTTAAGTGACTTGAATTACATCTTGGAACTGAAATTGAAACTGAAAAGAAAATAACAACACAACTACACTACTAACTGGTCTAAAACTATGACATCTTTTTTTCTTGGCTTCTTCTTCTTTAAATACCACTCATAAGCTTCCTCACTCTCTTCTCTTCCAATCCCAATCGTTGGATAAGCCTTAATTAATCTGGGCCCTTAAATTCCATTTTGGCGGGAAAACACTAGGATGGGTTTTAACTTCTTTCTGAGTCACGTGGGAAGGTGTGAGTGATTAGCTAAGGAGGAGGGGCATTGATGCGTGTATCAGGGAAAAGGGATGGGGGAAGGATGCTTTGTCAGGAGGAGTGGGTGAGGATAAGGGTGGTATCCCTGGTTTTGCACTTGGCGGGATAGTGGGTTAGGGATGGTTTTGACCGAATGTTTGACCCATAGTGGTTAACTAAAAACAATACGGGGTAAAGGATTGGGCCTTAGTTAGTTTGGTGATGGGCTTTATTGGGTTATTGGGTTTTTTAAGGGAAATGGGTTGTTTGTTTATGTTTGAGTTTGTGTTTGTGTTTGGATTAAACATTGAGTCCGTTTGGTAGTATAAGTATCACAAGGACCAATGTTGTAATTTCCCTTAAAATTGAGGACTGAAAATGCAAACTTCCAAAAGATATCCCAAGGACTTTATTTGATAACTTTTGACTTTTAAATGCCTTGGGTTGACTTTTCTTTCAAAATAAATGTTCAGGGACTAATTTTGACAAGTTTTAAAAGTTGAGGGACTGAAACTGCCAATAATGCAAACTTTGTTCATTTTTCATCTGTTTTTACTCATTTTGCATCTGAAACATATAAAACACAATTTTGGGAAATTTTTTGTATTTTGATGCATTTTTGAGTGTTTTTGAATGTTTTGCAGTTCAGATTTAACCAAAAATGATGAGTATTTACACACTCATCAATCCCCCAAACTAAATTATTGCTAGTCCCTAGCAATCTTTTATGAAAATTTAATGGATTTTATGTCTCTTTACCAAAAGCCATTACTTCTGGAGTAGCCAGATGTTTCAGTTCAAATAAGAACTATGGTACACTGATAACCATATGATTTTGAGCAAATCACCAGCTGTCAACGGATTTGATTTGTCTTTACCAAAAGCCGTTTGCTTTTGGACTAGCCAACTCTTAGATAAAATACAGTTATTATCTTTGGTGAGCTGATTACCAATTATGGTTTTCCACTTGCCTTTACCACAAGCCATAACCTTGCGGGCTAGCCAACTCTTCACTTTTTAGGATATGGTGAGTCGAATACCATACAATTTTGGGCAAATTGCAAGCCATAAACGGATTTGATTTATCTTTACCAAGAGCCGTTTGCTCCTGGATTAGCCAATCCTTATGTGGGTTAGACATGGCGGACTGATAACCATTTATTGCGTTCTAAGTGAGAAAAAAAAATTTAAAATTTTGGCCAAAATGGGGGTATTAGGGTAAACATGTGATCAAATTCGCGAGAATTCCCCCCCACACTTAGAACTGAATATTGCCCTCAATATTCAAAGTACCGGCTGTTATGCCGACACTTAGAACGTGAAACGGCAATACTAATAGCCATTATATTATATATACACTTTTTTTTTTTTTTTTTTTTTTTTTTTTTTTCGAAATTATACATATATACAACATGTGGGGTATCTCCCCCACACTTGGGTGGTAGAACAGAGAAAGAAGACAGAAATATGGGTGAAAACCCATATGGGTGCTAATATTTTTGTTCACCGAGTCACTTAGCTTGACTCGACCCCGCATTCATTGGTTCTTGGGGAAGCAAGTGGAAGAAACCATCTCCATCGGACTTTCATTTGAGATGTTTGGATAAACATTGAAGTACGTGAAAGTTCCACACCGATGAGATATACACAGATCCGGCTCACAAATGATAAATAAAAATGCCGGGGTCAAAGATAGTGTCTTCATTCCCGAAGGAGCGAAGAACAGGAGAAGTCACCGTGTAGGTGAAGAAAAGAAAGAAAGTCATGATAAAAATCATGACTAACTCATCATCATCAGAAGGAGAATTCATGATTTCAGTATCATGAATCTCATCATTTAAGCTCATTTGATCAAGACAATTCAAGGGTGGGAGGGATGGGATTTTGATATCAATCAAATTCTCAGTATTGAGAACATCTCCCTCCGGAACACAAAGATTTTCTTTGTCAAGATCAAAGTAAAAGTTATCATACTCCGGCGGAGATATGATATGAGTGAGTTCACTGGAGAACTCCTCAAAGGTGAATGAATCATATTTGGATTTGATGTGAGTGAGTTCATCAGCGAACTCCTCAAATGTAAATGATTCATAATCGGGGAGAGAATTATGAGAATGAGAAGTGGTATTGCCACTAATTTTCTCTCCCATCTGATCAAAACAAAAGGCTTCCATTTCCGGAATAGAATCATCGGAAAACAGGTCACTATCCTTTATGGGGATAGGAGATGAAATGGGTTTTTCTTTGAAAGCCTCGATTTTAGAAATGAGAAGACTGACATTCAATAATGTTGCTCGAAGAGCTTCATCTTTGATTTCTACGTCAATTTCTTCATCATTCTCTTCTTCTAAGCTGACTGGCTCAGAAGGAAATTCCTCCATATAAATGATGTCTCCACATGATAACGAATCGTCATCATTAGAATCGGAGCACATCTCAACATGATTACTTGGGAAGACAAGAGGAGGAGGGATATCACACATTTGATCAAAAGTTCCCTGTGACTCACTTGGGATTGGGACAATGTTCTCAGCACTAGACTTTATGAATTCGTCCGATTCCTTTTCAGGAACAGTGCTAAGAAGCTCATCCCCCATAATAAGAGAGTTAGTGTGAACTTCGGGTGTGATAACAGCTGACTGAGGGAGTTGAGAAAGACTAGCATACATGGATTTTACAAGTTCCATTTGTTCTTTTGCTAGCAGTTCCTCCATAGACTTTTCTCCCTGTATTTCCACGAAAGGAATCTCAACTGATGAACTTGATGAATCTTTTTGAAGAATATCAACGATATCTTCATCATCACTGTCATCATCGTCATCGAAAAGAACAGCATTGCGGAAATTGGCACGTGCTCTAGCTGCTCGTAGTTCGGCTGATGTCTGAAAACCGAAAGGTTGACATTGATTATCAGCATGAGGACCCCCACAAGAAACACTGGGTGTATTATGAAGTGTTGTATTGTTCAACTCCTCTTTAAGTTCTTTTAATATCTCAAGAGCCTTTAGACAAAGGTCTTGCGAAGTTTCTTGAGGAGTTGTTTGATTCATTTGGCACTGTGGAGGTTGGTCATGATATGAATAGTCATAATTGTTACAAGGAAATGGATTCCTTGTTTGACAATCGTAACTGAAGTGTGGACCTCCACAGTACTCACAACAGAATGATTGTTGTGACAGGTCATGTGAATAATATGGAATTTGGTCATTTCCAAAGTCCTGAGTTTTACCAGAAAACTGTTCATAGACAAACGTGTTCCCGGTTTGACACTCGAATCCTTGATGAGGACCTCCACAAAACTCACAACAAAAACTTGGTGTATTTTGATACGAATCATTATTGAAATTTGGATTATATGATTCTTGCTCGTATGAATGTGATGGGTAGTTGGAAAAATTTGAAGAGTCGTTGAATGAGTTCGGATTAGGATCATAAGCAAATGAATTCCTCGAACCACAAAACAAACAACTTCCGTTTCGAATATCATTACCACACTGATCACATGTACACCAACGACATGGTAAACCAAAAAGCGGCTCACCACAACCAACACAAGGAATAAAATCCGGAGGTGGGACAAGTGGTGTGCTCTGAGAGCTAGGAATTTCCACCACTTCCGTTATGGTCTCTGGTTTTTGTTCTTGATAAACGTGAAGATTAGGCAAGTCGTTCTTTTTAGTCATCGTTCTAAGCTCAGTACGTTTTCTTGACAAACTTTTAACCGTAAATTGTGAAAGGTCTGGATTAATTCTTGACGGTTTGTCATTAATAGCACGTATCTCGGGCTGTGAAGGGTAGTCGGAAGGATTTTGAGAATCATTGATGGAATTAAGCTTTCTTTCGAGGGCTAAATCACACCAATAACAAGATCCGTCAGGTGCATCATTTCCACACTTCACACACGAACACTTGGAACAACGAAAATTATCACCCACTGGACCTCTGCAACGAAAGCAGCAATAGCCCAGTGACGACATAGAAGAAAGGTATAAGAAGTTTAGAATCAAATGGATAGAGGGTAAAGGGATAAAGAATCAAAAAGGGTAAGAGGGTGAGAAAAGGAATTAAACGGATAAAAGGGCACGGGAGAAAGAATCAAACGGATAAGAGGGATAAGAAGAATCTTTTTGGAATTTTTGAAAAACATTTTGAAAAACAAAAAGGAAAATAAATTTTGAAATGAAAATCTTTTTGGGTTTTTATAAGAGAATATTTACGAGATTCAAAACACACAACGATAAACGAGATTTAAAAATTCGCGTCAGCCCTCCCCGGCAGCGGCGCCAAAATTTGATACGTGCTAAACAGTCAACTATTTTCAACCACGGATGTGGTCAAATAAAGTCAAACCAATTGAGCACAATCTCCCTGGAGTATAGTGTTTTCCCGGGTCGTTATCCCCAACGAAGGCTGAATGGAATTCTGTGATCTCAAATCGTGTACGTGTGCTGAATAGTGGAAAAGATGTGATTTTGGGTTTTTAAACTACGATTGATGAACATAAAATAAAAACGATTTAAAAAGCGAGAAAAACAATAGTCTAAAAGATACGGAATTAAAAACGTCAAAGAAAACTTAAAAACGCAAAAACGGGACTAGGAACGAACTTAAAAACGTCAAAATAAAGAAATAAAAACTCTACGGGATCAAATCTATTTTTCCTACATACTAAATGATAAAATAAAATTTTGGGAGAAAGATAAATATTTTTTTGACTTTTTAATTAATTAATATTAATTATTTATTATTTAATTACTTTTTAAACTATTTTAATTTATAATAAATACTAAATGAACAAAGAAAAATCTAAAACTTTTTCTATAAATATTATTAAGTGAAAAGAAGCTAAGAAAATTATAAAAATGAAAAGTGCTTAATTAAAAATTTAAAAAGATAAATTCTATTAAATAGAAGCTATCACTATTTTTATGTTTTCATTTTTCTTAAGGTCTAAAAAGATTATTATATTTTTCCTAGATTCTATTTAATAAAAGAAAATTTTGAAAATTAAATTTATATTTTTCTGATTATTATTCTATTTATTATGATTTAAAAACTAATTTAAACTATTAAAATGATTTAAAAATAGAAAATGAACACAGAAAAATCTGAAAAAATTCAAGTAAATCTAAAATAATATTGAAAAGCTAGGAAAAATAAAAACAAAGCTTATCTAACCCTAATAAGCAGAATGGGCTGAATAAGCAGTTTCAAAATAAGCAAAAAAATAAGCAAAGCTATACTAAAAATTACCAACACATCAGAAACTGATCAATGCTTTACTAGAAACTTAAAACATCAAGAAAATCACAAATAAGCAAGAGAAATAAGCAGTTAAAGCTCTGCACAGTTTCAGTAACAAGACAGAAAAAGCAGTAGCACTACCTACTTGCAGACCTAGAATAAGCACTCTAATAAGCTAGAAAATGCAAACTAAAGGGGGAAAAATCCTCCTAGTACTACTGTCTAGTTACAAACAGAAAATGCCTAAATTTAAACATCATTAGCTACCCTAAAATTGCCCTAGATCAGGTACCAAAAACTGCATTGAAACCATTTTTTGACTTTATGCAGTTTTCTATATTTTGACTTAAGCCAAATTTGATTGCTTCTAATCTACTGATTTTAGTGTAATAAGCTATAAGTAAACTACCTTAAGCTAAATGAACAAGTTCTAAAGCTACATTAAGCAAATCCTACTCTGATCACTCAACAGTGCACAGATTAAGGCTAATTAAGAAGTTGTTTTGACTTTCTGATGAATGAACCATTGACCTATTGCTATCTAAGTCCTATTATCACTTAAGCAATCTATTTCTAAAACTGATATAACAAAACAACAACAGCAGCTAGCAAAAAGCAACAGATCCAAACACCCCTTTAATTTCAGAAAATGCCTAAATAAACTACAACTTACTGACTAAAGATATAATAATGACTAATTTATGATTATCAAAGTTACAAATAATCTAAAAACAGGAATCAATAACACATAAGCAGTAAAAATGGCAGAACTAAATTAAGCATGAATTAAGCTAAAAAAATTGAAAATTGGAACTTACAAGTGGTTCTACTGATCTTACTGAACCAAGTAACTACTTATCAACCCAGGATTATTCAATAAGCCAACAATACCCCAAATAAGCTGATAAGAACAACTTATTTCTTCCACAGCCAATTTAGTTGACTTTTGTTGACTATTGACTATTTGTTTGACTTTGGAAAATTAAAACTGAATTACACAACTGGAACTTATAATAAGCTAATAATAGCTTTCATAAGCTTAATGAGACTGAAAGAAAAGCTTTTGAACCTTGGAACATTAACTTAACTATTAATTCGAATTCACAGTGATAGTAAAAAAAAACTTGAAATTATATTAACTTGGAATTTGGTACAAAACTGAGTAAGTTAAGAACAACTAAGCTTAAAGTGACTTGAATTACATCTTGGAACTGAAATTGAAACTGAAAAGAAAATAACAACACAACTACACTACTAACTGGTCTAAAACTGTGACATCTTTTTTTCTTGGCTTCTTCTTCTTTAAATACCACTCATAAGCTTCCTCACTCTCTTCTCTTCCAATCCCAATCGTTGGATAAGCCTTAATTAATCAGGGCCCTTAGATTCCATTTTGGCGGGAAAACACTAGGATGGGTTTTAACTTCTTTCTGAGTCACGTGGGAAGGTGTGAGTGATTAGCTAAGGAGGAGGGGGCATGGATGCGTGTATCAGGGAAAAGGGATGGGGGAAGGATGCTTTGTCAGGAGGAGTGGGTGAGGATAAGGGTGGTATCCCTGGTTTTGCACTTGGCGGGATAGTGGGTTAGGGATGGTTTTGACCGAATGTTTGACCCATAGTGGTTAACTAAAAACAATACGGGGTAAAGGATTGGGCCTTAGTTAGTTTGGTGATGGGCTTTATTGGGTTATTGGGTTTTTAAGGGAAATGGGTTGTTTGTTTATGTTTGAGTTTGTGTTTGTGTTTGGATTAAACATTAAGTCCGTTTGGTAGTATAAGTATCACAAGGACCAATGTTGTAATTTCCCTTAAAATTGAGGACTGAAAATGCAAACTTCCAAAAGATATCCCAAGGACTTTATTTGATAACTTTTGACTTTTAAATGCCTTGGGTTGACTTTTCTTTCAAAATAAATGTTCAGGGACTAATTTTGACAAGTTTTAAAAGTTGAGGGACTGAAACTGCCAATAATGCAAACTTTGTTCGTTTTACATCTGTTTTTACTCATTTTGCATCTGAAACATATAAAACACAATTTTGGGATATTTTCTGTATTTTGATGCATTTTTGAGTGTTTTTGAATGTTTTGGCAGTTCAGATATAACAAAAATGATGAGTATTTACACACTCATCATGCTCCTTCTCCGTGTTTGTGCCGGCATTTCAAAGTTATACTTCTCTATGCGCACATGTTCTCCCCGGGTTTTTTGAGGGTGCCCAAACTTCATTTGATGCTGCGCTTCGTTCCTCTATGGAACGTATTGTCACTGCCTCTGGACCTGGGTTTGGGGATTGGCAATGGAGATTGGCCACGCTTCCGTTTGAGTTTGGGGGCTTGGTGTATATTCTGCAGGTGATGTATTGAATTATGCTTTCCTTGCGTCTAGACTCCAATCTGCCAACTTACAGGATAAGCTCCTCCGACAGTCTGACATAGTAAATCATGGATCTTCCTTTAATGACACTCTGTGTACTTTTAAAGCGAAAATGGAGTTCGACCTTTTAAGTAATCCGAATGAGATCGCTGCCCCCAAACTTATGAAGAAATTGGCAGATATATATTTCACACGTGTTACTAAAACGGTTGAATCCACTTTTGGCCTATCCGCTCGACAGATGGCGCTTTGGAGATCGCAACGGGAAGACTATACCTCCGATTGGCTTAGGGTGGCTCCGATATCTGGGTTGGGGTAGACTATGAATGCTAGAACTTACTGGTGGTTCTTATGCTACCGCCTAGGTGTCCCCCTGTTCTCGGTCCAGATGCCGTGCTCTGCTTGTTCCAGGTTATTTGCGGGGGACATATATGGGGATCATGCAGTGTCATGTGCTGGTATTATTGGTATTAAGCACCAGCACAATGTGGTTCGTGACACTCTTGCTGATATTTGCTCTCGGTCTGGGATATCGGCTCACAAGGAGGTTGACATTGGCCTTTGTGCTGGCATTTCAAAGTTATACTTCTCTATGCGCACATGTTCTCCCCGGGTTTTTGAGGGTGCCTAAACTTCATTTGATGCTGCGCTTTGTTCCTCTATGGAACGTATTGTCACTGCCTCTGGACCTGGGTTTGGGGATTGGCAATGGAGATTGGCCACGCTTCCGTTTGAGTTTGGGGGGCTTGGTGTATATTCTGCAGGTGATGTATTGAATTATGCTTTCCTTGCGTCTAGACTCCAATCTGCCAACTTACAGGATAAGCTCCTCCGACAGTCTGACATAGTAAATCATGGATCTTCCTTTAATGACGCTCTGTGTACTTTTAAAGCGAAAATGGAGTTCGACCTTTTAAGTAATCCGAATGAGATCGCTGCCCCCAAACTTATGAAGAAATTGGCAGATATATATTTCACACGTGTTACTAAAACGGTTGAATCCACTTTTGGCCTATCCGCTCGACAGATGGCGCTTTGGAGATCGCAACGGGAAGACTATACCTCCGATTGGCTTAGGGTGGCTCCGATATCTGGTTTGGGGCAGACTATGAATGCTAAACCTTACCGGTGGTTCTTATGCTACCGCCTAGGTGTCCCCCTGTTCTCGGTCCACATGTCGTGCTCTGCTTATTCCAGGTTATTTGCGGGGGACATATATGGGGATCATGCAGTGTCATGTGCTGGTATTATTGGTATTAAGCACCGGCACAATGTGGTTCATGACACTCTTGCTGATATTTGCTCTCGGTCTGGGATATCGGCTCACAAGGAGGTTGACATTGGCCTTTGTGGAGAAAGGGACAAAAGCTTACGCCCAGATGATGTATTGCTCTATTCTTGGGATGGTGGGCAGGATGTTTGTGTCGACTTGACAGGGTCGTCTCCTTTGACGCAATCGGGTATGGTCGATTTTGTGCCAGGACGAGCGGTAGTTGAAGCATCACATCGCAAGCGTGTCAAATATGAGACCAAGTGTGCCGATATTGGATATGGGTTTCTTCCCTTCTCATTCTCTTCCTTTGGGAAACTTGGGAAAGAGGCAGTGACCTTACTGAAACGGATCCGAAAGTTCTCAGTAACTCAAGACGTCGGATCGCGAGCCGCTGCTCATATTTTTAGTAGGATTAGCTTTGCCATAGCTAGAGGAGTGGGAGCCCAGTTAGCATCTCGGCTCCCCTCTAATTTCTTGTAATCCTACGCGTTTCTAATGAAGTGATGTTTTATAAAATAATAATAATAATAATAATAATAATATCCATGTTGAAGATTTGGTTCTGGACGAGCATGTTGGTTTTGATTTGCCTCTTCTTGACACTTTGTTGTCTAAGGGGTTGCGCACCGTTAAATCCATCCCTCCCAAGTGTCGCTTAGGGTTTTCTCGGGTATTGAAAGGAGCTCTTGATAAGGTGATTTGCACGCCTGATGACATTTCTTGCTGGGTTAGTTTATTGGTCTTGCCTACTTGTATCCTTAAAACCTTCTGCCCGAGAAGTAATCAAGAGAGTAGGTCTGCTATTAAACGTCAACGCCAGGAAGAGTATATTGTTAATGTCATTCGATCTTGGGACATGTCGGGTGGTAGTTTGCAGCTCGTGAGGGAGGCTTTAGCCGAACCCTCCCCATCATGGTCTAATATTGATGAGGATAACTTGGACTTGGGTGAGCGTAATGTCAAGCAATGTAAGAGGAAGATTTGTGATGGCCATTACACTGCTGCGGTCAGAGTTCTTTCTTCCTCTGGTGTTGCACCTTATAATGATGCAACTCTTGAGGACTTAAAGTTTAAGCACCCTTTCAAAGCTGCTCCTTCTTTGCCTCTTTTACCTATTGATCATCATCCCCTCATTGCATCTTCTACTGTGGTTCTTGATATGATTAAGAGTTTCCCTCGTGGTACTTCTTATGGTCGAGATGGTTTGAACCCAACACCTTTTAGATTGTATTAGTGGTGCGACTGTGGCTATTTCTGATGAGTTGATCGCTTCTATCACCCAAGTGGTGAACCTTTTTCTTGATGGTAAATGCCCCAGGGCGTTGGGTGAGTATATTGCTAGTGCTCCTCTTACGCCGCTGGTCAAGCCGGGTGGGGGTATTCGCCCTATTGCTGTGGGGACCATTTGGAGGCGCTTAGTTTCCAAAGTTAGTGCCGCTATGATTGGCCATTCTTTGGATGGTTATCTTAATGATCTACAGTTTGGTGTTGGGGTATCTAGAGGAGGAGAGGCTATTCTTCATGCCGTGAATCGGGTGATTGAAGAGCGTGGAGATGATGTGGGTCTTTCGATGTTGTTGGTTGATTTCAAAAACGCCTTCAACTTGGTAGATCGTGAGGTTATGCTTCATGAGGTTCGTCTTCGTTGTCCTGCTATTTCACGTTGGGTGGAATTTTGTTACTCCAACCCAGCTAGATTATATTATGGGGAACACACATTATGGTCACATCAAGGCGTACAACAAGGTGATCCACTTGGGCCTTTGCTTTTTTCTTTAGTGTTACATCCTTTGGTATGTAAGATTAGAGACTCTTTTAGCCTTTCCCCTCATGCTTGGTACCTGGATGATGGCACCATTATTGGAGATACTTTGGTTGTGGGGGAGGTTTTAGAGCTTATCATGGTGGATGGTCCTCGTTGTGGTTTGCACCTTAATGTTGATAAAACTGAGGTTTTTTGGCCTAAGGAAGATCCCAGAAGCAGGCTTGCTGGTGTTTTCCCACCTAATATTGCCCGACCTTTGCATGGTGTTAAATTATTGGGTGGGCCCGCTAGTGTGGACTTTGATTTTAGTAGTGAGCTTGTTATGAAAAGAGTTTTAAAAACCATTGAGCTTATGGATGCTACTGCTAAGATTAATGATCCCCAATGTGAGTTATTACTCCTTCGTACTTGTGCTGGTATTTCCAAATTATATTTTGCTATTCGCACTTGCTCTCCCCGGGTTTTTGAACGTGCTCAGATTTCCTTTGATGGGGCTCTTCGCTCTACTCTAGAGCGTATTATATCTATTATACATTTATGGCGCGACCCGCGCGACCCGCCCGAAATTTGTTTTCTACTCGTTTGAGCCCGGGTTTGGGTTACGCATTGGATTGCTGTTGGGTCATCCAACTGTTGCCCTTCACTCACATACCTTCCTTTTCCTTGAGATCCGGAATGGTTATTCCTGGTATCTTTACCCGGCGGTTCTTTTGCCTTTTCCGATCCGAGTTTATGGGTTATTTTGCAGCTACAGTGCTCTGTGAGGGGGTCTACAGTTACATGAATAGTATCTTTATTAATTTTTTTTAATTTTGTGGTTCTTTTTAGTCCATTTGTTGTTGCTACAGTCATTAGGTTGCTTATATCCACACTTTTGGATCTGATTTAGGTGTTCTGCCATTTTTTGTGATAAAAAAAATGGGTGCTTTGATTGTGTGGGAGAAGCGTTTTCGGGCATTCATTGTAGGTTTTGTTTTTTTTAGTATGTTTGGTTGTTTCTGTTGTTGTTGTTGTTGTTAATTTCATCATCTCATTTAACCTGCCTCTGCATGTCATTTAAGCTCAGTTTGCATTTAATAATGGATATAACTGCCTTTCTTTAGGTCCTGTAGAGTATTTATTATGGTTGTTGGTTAATTTTTTTTGTCACACATTTATGATTGTCTATTTTGTTTAGGGTTTTCTGCCAATTATAGGAATTGCTATTTTAGGTTCTCTTGCGATATTTTGTTCCCTGTTTTGTATTAAATCAGTGTGTTTTTTTTTAATAGTCATCTCTAACTTCTTTTTCCTTCTTTTCCTGACATTGGCTTCATACGTTTGTGAATCACTGTTTAAAAATGTTGTTGTTACTCATGGTGATTACTTATAAAGTGTTTGTCATTGTTTTTGGGTTATCTGTTTTTTGTTGGTTCTTCTATCTTTGTCTTGCTGTTTGTAAGTATGAAAAAAAAATGCTACAATAAAACCAAATGTTACACGTCATGCCCAAAATATAAGAAAGCCAATTTTGGGAAACCCAAAAATGAATAACGAGATGGCTGTAGATGGTTGTGCCAACTCCGCGTGGGAAGGTCAGAGTCAACATGATGTCGTACCTCCCTTGACATTAAGTGTTGGTGCTTCCGAAGGTTAGTTTGTTTCATATAGTTGCTAGAATTTTTATAGAGTTTATGTTCATGTTTTTGTCTTTTCAATTTTGGGCAGATGCTATTTTGGTAGGAAGTATTTGCCTAACAGCCCGGGAACTTCGCCATGAACGTCATTGTCGTGCAACCGCCGTGCATGTGCCACCCACCGCTATTTTAAGTGGCGACACTTTCTTCAGCAGCCGTCGTGTGAAACGTTGTAATACGAATGGCCAGATTGGTCGGTGGTTCTTTACGGTACTTTTTTTTGTATTTTTATGATGGCAAAAGTTAACGTCCATCTTTATGTATGTGTTAAAAAATGCAGGCACACCTGTGTGTAAAAGCGCAAGGGGGGGAAAAACCCTGCCAGTGGATGTGGCTCCCATTTGCACTGATCCTGTTGATGCTGCTGCTTTAGCAGGATCTTCATTGGCCCGTCCAACTGTAGGTGCAAATCATCCTGTTGGTGTTGATTTTCAAGGTTGATGAAATCACTCTTTTATGCTTTATTCCTTGACCACCGATTACTTTATTATTATAGTCTTAGGCCACTACTTCAGGAACAGTTTATTTGTTACACACACCATTTAGGAACTTTGTTGGTAACATCCGTTTCTGCTTCAGGCATTCAGCCGCATGCTGTTGGCAAATCAGCTTCGAATAATAGTGACACGTGTGTCCAACCAAAATCCACCGAAAGAAATGAATCATGCAGGCGATCTTTGCGGCTACGGTCTTCAGTAGCTGATGTCCAATGTCACCAGTCTATCGCGTCTGATCATCCAGAGGCCAGATCAGGTTTGCCTACAAATGGAGGTAGCTTCTGGTGTTGTTTTCTCTGATACCATGCGAGTTTGTCCTAACAGATTTTACTATATTAATGGGTTTCTTTTTTTATTCAAAACAGGCACCCGTCCAGATGTTCTACGCCAATCAATTGCTAGTAAGGAAGGTTTGCCTCACAGTTATATGATACTCCGATTTTTCCCAAATTAGTTTGTTACATGTTGTCATAACATACAGGGGTTTGCACACATGACCATACGTGTTCTTTGTCCTTGGAAGCTCCTCATATTGAATCATCGTCTCATGCAAGTAAAGGTAATAATTACTTTATTAGGCATGCCATTTTAGGACCTTCTGGCTAACATGCGGCTCCCCTGTAGGAATGGACTCAAATGCTATAAACCAATTAACTTCCAATAATAGTAACAAGACTGCTGAAAAAAACTCAGTTGAAAAAAGTGAATCACGTAGACGGTCTTTGCGGCTACAGTCTTCTACAAGTAACGGCCAACATGACTCCTTTATAGCATCTGATTGTCTAGACTTCGGATTGTCTTTCTCTGCAAATGGAGGTCAGCTTCTGCCTTATCTTTTGTAATAGTATGTGAGTTTTTTCTATTACCTTTCGCTATATTAATAGAATCTTTTTATATATAAAATAGGCCCTGATATAAATCGTAAACGAAAATCAACTAGCGTTAATGGCGATAGGTTTTTACAAAAAACTAAAAAGAGTAAAACAACATCTGCTGGCACCTTAAGGAATGTTCGGCAATGTTCTTCCCGTACTCATTTCAATGTTGATGTTGATAATCCTGTTCAACAGCCACCTTCTCATGCAATTAGAGGTAACCATCAAAGATTCCTTTTCCAGCAGCTTCCTTTTCATTCAACTAACTTGATTGCAGTGTTTTGATTAACCCTTTTTCTTTCAGTTGGTATAGACACGCCGGTCACCTATCAAGATTTAGGCGATTGTAGTCATCGATGCCGGCATTGCAAAGCCATGTTTTGGCTTAACGAACGCCTTAAAGGTCGTTCCAACAATGGTCAGCCTGAATATCATTTGTGCTGCGGAGGTGGTAAAGTTTTCATGGATCCCGAGATTCGGCCACCTGCATATATGAGGGAACTTCTTGAAGACAACAATTTTATGCAGAATATAAGAGCTTACAATCAAATGTTTGCCATGACTTCATTTGGCGCCAAGATTGACAATACAATTAATGAAGGAAGAGGTCCGTATGTTTTTAAAGTTTCTGGTCAGATATATCATTGGATTGGTTCCCTGTGTCCTGCTGCCAATGATTCGCCCTGCTTTTTACAGTTGTATATCTATGATACACGTAATGAAGTGGAAAACAGGATGGCCCATTTTGAAGGGTCTAATACATCTGCAATAGATCCATAAGTCGTTCAAGGACTCATCTACTTTTTAGATGATCACAATGAGCTGGTACGCCTGTTCAGAACTGCATGGGATAAATGTGCTGAGGCTGATGTTCCTGACTTTAAGGTTTGGCTCTATGGTGGTGGAGGTGCGCGCCGTTATGAGTTGCCAACATCTGATGCTTTAGGAGCCATAGTGTTTGACAATGGTCCAACAACCGAAGCAGACTATGATGTTATAATTGAATTAAGAGGTGGGGTGCCACAAAGGATAAATAAGCTTCATCAATCATACATGTCATTACAGTTCCCACTCATTTTCATTTATGGTCAGCCTGGATTTCATACAAAGTTAAGATTAAAAGCTGCAGATCTGACCGGTAGGAGCAAACGAGTTTCAATGAACGCGTTTTACACATACCAGCTGCACCCAAGACATGGCCAATATGATTTAATCTTCCGGATAGGGCGTCTTTTACAACAGTATGTTGTTGCTGTTTATTGTTGTATAGAACAGAATAGAATGGATTTCTATAGAACACATCAAAATGATATCCGAGGAGAATATTTGTCAGGACTTTATGATGCAATTTCAAGAGGTGATCGTGATGGTTCAGAAGTCGGTTCAAGAATAATTTTGCCGTCTTCATTCACTGGGGGTCCTAGATATATGTATAGCCATTATCTGGATGCATTGGCGATTTGTCGTGTCCTTGGTAATCCACAGTTTTTTATAACCTTCACATGTAATGTGAATTGGCCTGAAATACAGCGATACATGGCATTGTTTCCTCATTTGAGTGCATCAGATAGAGCAGATGTGGTGTGTAGAGTTTTTGAAGAAAAGATTAAAGCA
This sequence comes from Artemisia tridentata subsp. tridentata, assembly GCA_021014915.2. NCBI lineage: Eukaryota > Viridiplantae > Streptophyta > Magnoliopsida > Asterales > Asteraceae > Artemisia > Artemisia tridentata. Next base: position 370,861,409 of record CP139507.1, read on the forward strand.
TTTATCAAGTTTCTTAAAGATAAGCAAACTTTCGGACATATCACAGGAGGTATGCATATCTTTTGTGGTTAATGTTTTTTTTAGTTTATATTCTGTTCAGATTTACACTGTCAGCAGATATACCATGTAATGTACAGGGCTATTGACCAAATTTTAATTTCCATATTGTTTAATATGCAGTTTTGTACACTGTTGAGTTCCAGAAGCGTGGGTTACCACATTGTCACACACTGGTTTGGGTCTCTCCATCGCAAAAAATTTAAAATGCTCAAGACGTTGACAAATATATTTCAGCCGAGCTGCCAGACCCAGCTGTCGATCCTCATGGGTACAAAATTATTTCTGAAATGACGATGCATGGCCCATGCGGGAAAGCCAATCTGGGTGTGCCGTGTATGCAAGGCGAGCTTTGCACAAAAAAATTCCCAAAGAAATACAACACTGAGACGTTTTTTGATGCCGAAGGACGGGTGCATTATAGAAGAAGGCAGGCAAAGACTACAGTTACTAAACACCAGGTCAAACTTGACAGCAGCTATGTCGTCCCATATAACTGGTATTTATGCCTAGCATTTTCTGCTCTTATAAATGTTGAATATTGTGGGTGGAGCATGCTAATAAAATACCTGTTTAAGTACATATCAAAAGGGACGGACCGGATATTTGCACGCGTCAGCAGATCTATAGGTGATGCAGCTACCTCTGGAGTCCAACGACAATCATGCATTGATGAAATCCAAAATTTTGTCGACGGTCGTTTCATATGTCCTCATGAAGCCTGGTGGAGAATCCTTAAATTTGAAATACACAGTAGAGAGCCAGCTGTCCAAATACTTTCAGTCCACCTTGAAGGCATGCAACATATGACCTTTCGAGCACATGAAAATTTAGAATCAGTTGTCAACCGTCCAGATAAGAAGATGACCACGTTGAAAGAATGGTTTGCTTACAACAATGAAAACGTAGATGGTCGCCATTTGACTTATCTGCAGTTTCCATCACAGTTTGTGTGGTATGCACACAGTAGATCGTGGTCGAAAAGAAAGATTACCAAGTACTCTGTTGGCCGTCTTGCATATGTGCATCCAAGTTTAGGAGAGCTTTTTTACTTTCGAATGTTACTATGTCATCAGCGAGGCTGTAAAAGCTATGCAGATGTCCAAACAGTTAACCGAGTTGTATATCCTACATATCGAGCTGCATGTCACGCTCTGGGTTTACTTGGTGATGATAAAGAGTGGGATACAACCCTTGAAGAAGCATGTATTTTAGCAAAATCCCCAGAACTAAGGTTTGTTTTTGCTCAAATTCTTACTCATTGCGAAGTAGCAAATCCAGTCCACCTTTGGAATAAATATTGGCATCAAATGGGCCATGATATTCCCACCATTGTTTCACAATCTGTTAGGATTCCTAACTACTATGTGAATGATGATGAATTACAAGGTTACATATTATATGAGCTACAGATACTGCTAAGCAGCTGTGGTAAGTCGGTCGAGGATTATGGTTTGCAGCCACCTCTAAAAGACCTGCTTGATCAATTGAAGAATCGGTTGCTGATGGAAGAAAAGAATTACAATAGAGCATTGTTGGCACAAGAAAAGGCTGATTCAGTCCCTAAGTTAAATGCTGACCAAAGAAGAATTTATGAGCTCATTCTAAATGCGTTTGCAAGAGGTAGGCAGGAACTGATATTTGTTCTCTTCCTCCAAAGGTAGTTGAAATTGAGACCGAGGAGACAACGGACAAGGTGCATTCCACAAGCTCACGAAGTACCGCACACGTCCAACCTTCGGTAATCCCAACCCCAATTCCGGAACCCGATGTTCCGAAGACAAATCCAAAGCCTTCAATACCATATCCTTCAAGGCTTAATGATCAAAAGCTTAAAGAGAAAAACAATGCACAAATGGAAAAGTTCTTCCAAATCTTCAATGAGATGCACTTCGACATAAGCTTTGCTGATGCTCTCGTTCTCATGCCAAAGTTTGCAACTACACTCAAAGGGTTGTTAAGCAACAAGGATAAGTTAGTCGATATGGCAAAAACCCCATTAAACGAGCAATGCTCGGCGGTCATCCTCAAGAAGCTTCCCGAAAAGCTTGGAGACCCCGGCAAGTTCTTAATCCCGTGTGATTTCTCGGGGATGGTGAAATGCTCCGCCTTGGCCGATCTTGGCGCAAGTATTAACCTCATGCCACTCTCGATATGGAAAAAACTATCTCTTCCAAAGCTTACATCCACGTGCATGACACTCGAGCTAGCGGATCGTACCACTACTTATCCGCTTGGAATAGCCGAGGATGTTGTCGTGAAAGTGGGAAAGTTCCAATTTCCCACAGATTTTGTTGTTGTAGACTTTGATGCCGATCCACGAGTTCCACTCATTTTGGGTAGAGCTTTTCTAAGAACGAGTCGTGCTCTTATTGATGTGTACGCCGAAGAATTAACCATTCGTGTTGAAAATGAAGAGATCACGTTCAACATTAATCAGGGGTCAAATTGCAACGTTGCTACTATTGATAAAAAATCTGAAAAAATTGATTCAAAACTTTCAAGATTCACGGTCAAAAGTGTTGCACAAAAACGTTCTGAGCTCAAGGCAACGAACATAGCCCCTGGTTCAAGTGAATGGTTCAAAAGTTGTAATACAGAAATTAAGAGTGTTTTTGATTACGATGAACACGAATCTGAGGATACAACGGAAGTGGTAAAAACTGCTAGCTCTAAGAGCACACCACTTGCCCCACCTTCAGAATCGGTTTGTCGTATTGATATTGCCAAAAATCCCACTCTTACTTCCACATCACTCATTTCCGACTCGTCTCCTCCGTTTGAGGAAAGTGATATTTCTAAGGAAGAATTCGAGGTCTTCTTGTTTGATGCTCAAATTGTTGAGCCCGATGTTGATCCGGGGGAGATGGCCCGATTTTAGAAAAAATGATTTTTGATGAACCATTGTTTGCTCTCCCCCCAAAGGATGATGTTGTTGTGGAAAAGCCGTCTTATCTTTCCGAGCTCGAGCTCGAGGATGCTTTTCCAGAATTAGAGAGTTTTGTGTTTAATGATCAAGAGGAGAGAAGTGGCAATCCCACTCCTCATCCGGATTATTCACTCTCGGCTTATGAAGCCTTTCGTTTTGATATCGATCATTTGGAAGAGACGGGGAGTGTAAATACCACTCCCCATTCTTATATGTCTCTCCCCGAGTATGATGTATTTCATTTTGATGAAAATGATCGATATCATGAGGAGTTCTCAGTTGAACTCCCTCATGTGATATCTCCTCCTGAATATGATCATTTTTGTTTTGATCTGGAGGATGATTCTAGTGTGGGGGGAGGTGTGTTCAAAGATTTACTTCTTGAAGATTTTATCCCAACCCTCCCTCCCGTTGAAGCCGATGATGCTTCTGATGATGAAGAGTTTTACATGATAATAATAAAACTCTTGCTTCTCTTCATCACATATGGTGTGATTGCTCTTTCCCTTTTCTCCTACGGGAATGAGGACACCATATTTGACCCCGGTATCACCCTTAATAGTTTCTTCTATTGAAATACCGCGGGTTTTATCTCATCGGTGTGGAACTTTCTCATGTTCAAATGTTTATCCAAACAATTTGAATGAAAGTCCGATTGAGATTGGTTTCCACTTGCTTCCCCATGGACAAATGAATTCGGGGTCGAGTCAAGCTAGCGACTCGGTTAACAAAAACAGTAGCACACCATATGGGTTTTCACCCATATTTCTGACTTCTTTCTACTTTCTACCACCCTAGTGTGGGGGAGATGCCCCCCCCCCCCCCCGCTGTTGTATATAAATTTAAAAAAAAAAAAAAAAAAAAAAAAAAAAAATTGCAAACAAAAAAATAACATAAATGGCCCGTAATATTTCCCTTTTACGTTCTCAGTTTCGGCATAACAGCCGGTACTTTGAATATTGAGGGCAATATTCATTTCTAGTGTGGGGGGAATTCTCACGAATTTAATCACGTATATATACCATCTAATTCCCCCATTTTTGGCCAAAATTTTTTTTTTGGTGTAAGTGTTTTGCACTTACACAACAAATGGTTATCAGTCCACCATGTCTAACACACAAAAGGATTGGCTAATCCAAGAGCAAACGGTTCTTGGTAAAGATATATCAAATCCGTTTACGGCTTACAATTTGCCAAAAATTATATGGTATTCGACTCACCATATCCTAAAAAGATGAAGAGTTGGCTAGCCCGCAAGATTATGGCTTGTGGTAAAGGCAGTTGGAAAACCATAATTGGTCATCAGCTCACCAAAGATAATAAGTGGTTTTATCTAAGAGTTGGCTAGTCCAGAAGCAAACGGCTTTTGGTAAAGACAAATCAAATCCGTTGGCAGCTGATGATTTGCTCAAAATCATATGGTTATCAGTGTACCATAGTTCTTACTTGAACTGAAACATTTGGCTACTCCAGAGGTGATGGCTTCTGGTAAAGAGATACATCCATCAACTTTTCATAAAAAATTGCTAGGGACTAGCAATTGCTCAGTGTGGGGGATTTGATATGTGTCGTTTTACACATATCTTTTCGTCCAATTTTCGAGTCAAAACAACCAAAAACACTTTAAAATGATCAAATAATGTTAAAAATATCTTTGAAATATGTTTTTGTGTTTTCCATATGCAAAATGATTGAAAACGATTGAAAAACAAACAAAATTTGCAAATGGCAAGTCTAGTCCCTCGAGCTTGAAAAAAATAAAAAAAATAGTAAAAAATAAATTTTTGGTCCTTGGAATAATAAGCTTGGCAATTTTGGTCCCTGGATTAGCTTTTAAGATATGGCAGATTTGGTCCTTGATTTTGACAACTTTTCACGATTGGTCCTTGATTTTTATCCTAAACTAACCAAAAAAACCGGATCCAACATTTAACCCTTAATCCCACTACCGGCCCAACACTAAACATGATCCATCCCACAACCCACCACAAAAACCCGACCGACCCACACCACTAATAACTAATACCGGATGAAATATCCCACTCGGTCAAACCCCCAATCCTTTATAGTCAAAATCCCAATCAACACCAAAATAAGAACCCTAAATCCCTACTTCGCTCATCCTCTTGTCTTCTTCCCTTATCCCGCCAAAACACAAGCAGCCAACACAACCATCACTATCCACTCCTCTTCCCCAAATCTTTCACCATTTCACTACCCTTCTCCACTCCCCATTTCACTACCCTTTCCCCATTAAACCTTCTCCAAGACAGGTCATCAATCCGTGGGATGTAGTGGGCGCTAAGACCAAAATAAAGGGCCAAGATCAAGTTCAAGATTCATCCAACGGCTGGGAAAGAGTCAAAGAAGCACAAATCGAAGTTATCAAAGGTCTCCTCTCACAGAAGAAACACAACCAAGTGAAGACCCCTAGTTTAGCACTTAGTATAAATAGGGTAGGATAGTCTCATTTGGAGGAGGATTAATTTTAGCTTTAAAATTCAGTATGTTTTATATTTTTTAGTTGTAATTGTAACTTTACTTTTTAATTTAATTCAAGTCGAAGTTTATTGTTCTTATTTTATATTGTTCTTGTTGTGTTGCTGCTCTTGTTCGCTTATATAGAGGTTTATGTTAGCTAAGTTTTTTTTTTAGGTAATTCGTATTTTTTTTCTTCTACGATTCTGTTACTGCTTCGAACTTGTGGTTATTGTTTGTGTTTGTGGTTATTGTGGTGAATCGTTTAGTTACTGCTTATGTTAATAGTTAGTTACTGCTTGTTACTGAATATTTTAGTAGAATGTGTTTGTGTTATTCAGTGTTGGATTTTGCATATGGTTTAAGTTTCTTGTTTGTGTTTGTGTTTCAGTAAGCGAAAAAGAAAAAAAAGAAAAAAATAGTTTAAGTTTTGCTTTAGTTTGATTTAAGTGTTGCTTTAGTTTGAGATTGGATTTGGTTTATGTTTATGTTTATTGTTTGTGCTTGTGTTTATTGTTTTGTGTTTATTGGAGTTGGATTTGCATTTTTTTAGTTTGAGTTGGATTTGGATACTTTGTGGTGCAATCGGTTAATGTTCAATGTTTGTTATGTATGGTTTGTTTAAGTTTAAGTTTATTGTCTGTGTTTGAGTTGGATATAGCAAGTTTTGGATTTTGAATTTCAGTTGATTTGTGTTTTTAGATTATATGTTGTTGCTTTGAGTTAGTTGCAAAAGAAAGCCAAAGAAAAAAAATCAAATAGCAAAAATAGATTGTAAACTTTGACAGTCCTGGGGTTCGAACCCAGGACAGTTAGCTCACAAACCAGGCAACCTTACCATTGCACTAACTCCTCTTCTTTGTTAAACTTTACAAAATTTTAGTTAAAACCATTTTATTTTTATTTTATTTTTTTTTTAGCTTATTGTGAGCTTTTGCTTATATGCGGCTTATTTGAAAAAGCACTTTCACCTTTCATATTTTTTATAGCTTTATTTAAGTCTAAAGTATTTTAGTAAAAATTTTCAGAATTTTATTTTTCCATTTAGTATTTTTAATCAATTATCTTCTTAAAAATAGTTTTTAATTTATAAAAAAATTATTAAAAAGTTAAAAAAAAAAAAAAAAAAAAAAATATTTTTTCCAAAATTTTCTTTTTATATTTAAGTCGTAGGAAAATTAATTCCGTACCCGTAGGATTTAAATTTCGTAGATTTCATGTTTTAGTTTATAACGTTTACGTTTCTAATTACGTTAATTGTTTTTAGTTGTATTTTATTTCCTAGCATATTTATTGTTTTACGTAGTTGTAATCCAAATCCAAAATCTCTCAAATTTTTATATCTCAAACACGATTCACAAACCCGATTGCACAAATTCCATTCAACTCTCATCGGGGATAACGAACCGGGTCACACATACTTCACTTGTGTTTCCTTGGAAATAAATATGACTTGATTTTAACCGATCAAATTTTGGCGCCGCTGCCGGGGAGGGCTGTAGCGAATTTTTAAAATCTCGTTTGTCAAATCGTGTTTTATAAACTTTCTTTGTGAAGGTTTATAGTATATTTGTGTATATTTTCTAAAAAAAAAAAAAAAAAAAAAAAAAAAAAAAAAAAAAACCTCTTTGTTTAATAATAACAACAAAAAATTTACCGTCGAGAATCAAGACAGAGTACTACCTAACTGGGGGTACGGACATAATAAGTTCCCAAACTAAAGATTAAAACTTGCCTTTGTATCCTTGTGAGTGGTGTACCTTTTTCAAAGAAGCCATTCATCTTGTGATTATTGGTTTAAGTTCACTGTCGTGTTGCCTCGATCTTGTTTTAATTGTTGTCATATTAACATACAAATAAAAAAACAAAACAACACTTTGTCTAAGGTGTTTTACAAAAACAAAAGAAAATAAAATAAATATCCTCACTTCTTTGAAGTGTTGTAAACCATTCCGAATTTCCAACAAAACGAATCGTGAGTTAATTGTTTTTCGGATTATCTTGAAATTACAACCTATACAAGTGGTTTAAGGATGGTTTGACATTAAATTGACAAACCGAAAGAGGCGGGTTTTTAAGGAGCATTTATTGCCCACCTTTGCTTCTCCGCCACTCTGCGAGTAATTTTGTGAGAAACGAGTTTCGATTAACGAATCGATCACAAAAAATATATATTGTGTAATTATCCTTAAAATACAAAAAAAAAAAAAAAAAAAAAGATTTTCATTTTCAAAAATTTGTTTTTAAACTTTTGTTGTTTTATTGGTGCATGAGCACCCGTTCTTCCACACCCAATCTTTGTTCACCCGTTTCTAATCCCGAAAGAATTATTCGCCGAAATCGACGTCTTGATTTTCAAGACATTGAGAATATGGCTGCTGATAATAACGCGGGTAATAATGGGCCAGCTCCCGATCTCCGAACGATGGAGGAGTTGTGCCAACCGACCATGCAAGGACGGGGCGGACCTATTGCTCCCGTCAATATCCAAGCCGCGGATTTTGGACTTAAACATCATATGATCCAACAAGTCCAAACTTCGTGCCAATTTCACGGTTTACCGGGTGAAGATGCAAACAAGCATCTCGATAAATTCATCACGGTAACCCAAAGTATGAAACAACAAGGGGTCACCGATGACGCCCTTCGCTTATACCTTTTTCCTTATTCATTGACGCATCATGCCACCGCTTGGTTTGATCGTCTTCCCAAGAATTCAATTCATAGTTTCGATGAAATGACTTCAAAATTCTTGGCAAAATATTTCCCACCATCGATGGTGACGAAATTAAGGAATGATATAAGCAACTTTCGCCAGCTTCCCGATGAATCTTTATTCGAAGCTTGGGAACGTTATAAGCTATCTATTGATCAATGTCCTAATCATAATATGTTGCTTGTTACCATAATAGACACATTCTATAATGGTTTAACATTACGACATCGTGAAACGATCAATGCTGCGGCCGGTGGTACCTTTATGAAAAGGCGACCCGAAGAGTGCTATGATTTAATTGAAAACATGACCGCCCACCACAATTATTGGGATTCCTCCGCCGAGAGGAGTGAGTCATCTAAATCTATCACTACGGACTCTTCATCCGAGATAGCTTCACTCACTAAAAGAATGGATGATTTATCCACTGCTGTTTTGAGGCTACATCAAAATAATCTTCAAAACCAAACTCAACAAGCAAATGTGGTGAATCAAAGCTGTGTAACATGTGGTGGTCCACACCCATATTTCGAGTGTCCAGCCACCAATGGCAACACTCAAGAGAGCGTTTATGCTGCTTCGGGATCCTACAATTCGGGAGGTAATTCTTACCAACCCCAAGGAGACCGTAATCTTCTAAGCTATCGCTCCAACAATTATCTTGGACCACCCGGTTTCAACCCCCAAAATCCAAATGGGCAAAACCGAAATGCCCAATTTAACCAAAACCAAGGTCGGGTGAACCAAAATTTCCAAAACCAAGGTTTCCAAAATCAAGGTTTTCAAAACCAAGGTAATCACCAAGGTTTTCAAGGAAATCAAAACCGTGGTCAAAATTTCAATCAAAATTTGGGAAATGTTCAAAACCGTGGACAAAATTTTAATCAAGACCAAGTTTTAAACCAAAATCAAACGTCCACGGAGGAATTATTAAAACAATTCATGATATCCCAAAATGAAACCAATCGGTTGATGGCCACCCAAATAAATGAAATCAGAAAGTCTTTAAATGATCGACCCTCGGGCTCAGGAACTCTTCCTAGCACCACGATCGCTAACCCGAGGGGCGATGTGAAGGCGATCACAACAAGGAGTGGTGTCCAATATAATGGACCCAAAATTCCAACTACCTCTTCTTCTCTTCCTCCAAAGGTAGTTGAAATTGAGACCGAGGAGACAACGGACAAGGTGCATTCCACAAGCTCACGAAGTACCGCACACGTCCAACCTTCGGTAATCCCAACCCCAATTCCGGAACCCGATGTTCCGAAGACAAATCCAAAGCCTTCAATACCATATCCTTCAAGGCTTAATGATCAAAAGCTTAAAGAGAAAAACAATGCACAAATGGAAAAGTTCTTCCAAATCTTCAATGAGATGCACTTCGACATAAGCTTTGCTGATGCTCTCGTTCTCATGCCAAAGTTTGCAACTACACTCAAAGGGTTGTTAAGCAACAAGGATAAGTTAGTCGATATGGCAAAAACCCCATTAAACGAGCAATGCTCGGCGGTCATCCTCAAGAAGCTTCCCGAAAAGCTTGGAGACCCCGGCAAGTTCTTAATCCCGTGTGATTTCTCGGGGATGGTGAAATGCTCCGCCTTGGCCGATCTTGGCGCAAGTATTAACCTCATGCCACTCTCGATATGGAAAAAACTATCTCTTCCAAAGCTTACATCCACGTGCATGACACTCGAGCTAGCGGATCGTACCACTACTTATCCGCTTGGAATAGCCGAGGATGTTGTCGTGAAAGTGGGAAAGTTCCAATTTCCCACAGATTTTGTTGTTGTAGACTTTGATGCCGATCCACGAGTTCCACTCATTTTGGGTAGAGCTTTTCTAAGAACGAGTCGTGCTCTTATTGATGTGTACGCCGAAGAATTAACCATTCGTGTTGAAAATGAAGAGATCACGTTCAACATTAATCAGGGGTCAAATTGCAACGTTGCTACTATTGATAAAAAATCTGAAAAAATTGATTCAAAACTTTCAAGATTCACGGTCAAAAGTGTTGCACAAAAACGTTCTGAGCTCAAGGCAACGAACATAGCCCCTGGTTCAAGTGAATGGTTCAAAAGTTGTAATGCAGAAATTAAGAGTGTTTTTGATTACGATGAACACGAATCTGAGGATACAACGGAAGTGGTAAAAACTGCTAGCTCTAAGAGCACACCACTTGCCCCACCTTCAGAATCGGTTTGTCGTATTGATATTGCCAAAAATCCCACTCTTACTTCCACATCACTCATTTCCGACTCGTCTCCTCCGTTTGAGGAAAGTGATATTTCTAAGGAAGAATTCGAGGTCTTCTAGTTTGATGCTCAAATTGTTGAGCCCGATGTTGATCCGGGGGGAGATGGCCCGATTTTAGAAAAAATGATTTTTGATGAACCATTGTTTGCTCTCCCCCCAAAGGATGATGTTGTTGTGGAAAAGCCGTCTTATCTTTCCGAGCTCGAGCTCGAGGATGCTTTTCCAGAATTAGAGAGTTTTGTGTTTAATGATCAAGAGGAGAGAAGTGGCAATCCCACTCCTCATCCGGATTATTCACTCTCGGCTTATGAAGCCTTTCGTTTTGATATCGATCATTTGGAAGAGACGGGGAATGTAAATACCACTCCCCATTCTTATATGTCTCTCCCCGAGTATGATGTATTTCATTTTGATGAAAATGATCGATATCATGAGGAGTTCTCGGTTGAATTCCCTCATGTGATATCTCCTCCTGAATATGATCATTTTTGTTTTGATCTGGAGGATGATTCTAGTGTGGGGGGAGGTGTGTTCAAAGATTTACTTCTTGAAGATTTTATCCCAACCCTCCCTCCCGTTGAAGCCGATGATGCTTCTGATGATGAATAGTTTTACATGATAATAATAAAACTCTTGCTTCTCTTCATCACATATGGTGTGATTGCTCTTTCCCTTTTCTCCTACGGGAATGAGGACACCATATTTGACCCCGGTATCACCCTTAATAGTTTCTTCTATTGAAATACCGCGGGTTTTATCTCATCGGTGTGGAACTTTCTCATGTTCAAATGTTTATCCAAACAATTTGAATGAAAGTCCGATTGAGATTGGTTTCCACTTGCTTCCCCATGGACAAATGAATTCGGGGTCGAGTCAAGCTAGCGACTCGGTTAACAAAAACAGTAGCATACCATATGGGTTTTCACCCATATTTCTGACTTCTTTCTACTTTCTACCACCCTAGTGTGGGGGAGATGCCCCCCCCCGCTGTTGTATATAAATTTAAAAAAAAAAAAAAAAATAAAAAAATAAAAAAAAAAATTTTGCAAACACAAAAATAACATAAATGGCCCGTAATATTTCCCTTTTACGTTCTCAGTTTCGGCATAACAGCCGGTACTTTGAATATTGAGGGCAATATTCATTTCTAGTGTGGGGGGAATTCTCACGAATTTAATCACGTATATATACCATCTAATTCCCCCATTTTTGGCCAAAATTTTTTTTTGGTGTAAGTGTTTTGCACTTACACAACAAATGGTTATCAGTCCACCATGTCTAACACACAAAAGGATTGGCTAATCCAAGAGCAAACGGTTCTTGGTAAAGATATATCAAATCCGTTTACGGCTTACTATTTGCCAAAAATTGTATGGTATTCGACTCACCATATCCTAAAAAGATGAAGAGTTGGCTAGCCCGCAAGATTATGGCTTGTGGTAAAGGCAGTTGGAAAACCATAATTGGTCATCAGCTCACCAAAGATAATAAGTGGTTTTATCTAAGAGTTGGCTAGTCCAGAAGCAAACGGCTTTTGGTAAAGACAAATCAAATCCGTTGGCAGCTGATGATTTGCTCAAAATCATATGGTTATCAGTGTACCATAGTTCTTACTTGAACTGAAACATTTGGCTACTCCAGAGGTGATGGCTTCTGGTAAAGAGATACATCCATCAACTTTTCATAAAAAATTGCTAGGGACTAGCAATTGCTCAGTGTGGGGGATTTGATATGTGTCGTTTTACACATATCTTTTCGTCCAATTTTCGAGTCAAAACAACCAAAAACACTTTAAAACGATCAAATAATGTTAAAAATATCTTTGAAATATGTTTTTGTGTTTTCCATATGCAAAATGATTGAAAACGATTGAAAAACAAACAAAATTTGCAAATGGCAAGTCTAGTCCCTCGAGCTTGAAAAAAATAAAAAAAATAGTAAAAAATAAATTTTTGGTCCTTGGAATAATAAGCTTGGCAATTTTGGTCCCTGGATTAGCTTTTAAGATATGGCAGATTTGGTCCTTGATTTTGACAACTTTTCACGATTGGTCCTTGATTTTTATCCTAAACTAACCAAAAAAACCGGATCCAACATTTAACCCTTAATCCCACTACCGGCCCAACACTAAACATGATCCATCCCACAGCCCACCACAAAAACCCGACCGACCCACACCACTAATAACTAATACCGGATGAAATATCCCACTCGGTCAAACCCCCAATCCTTTATAGTCAAAATCCCAATCAACACCAAAATAAGAACCCTAAATCCCTACTTCGCTCATCCTCTTGTCTTCTTCCCTTATCCCGCCAAAACACAAGCAGCCAACACAACCATCACTATCCACTCCTCTTCCCCAAATCTTTCACCATTTCACTACCCTTCTCCACTCCCCATTTCACTACCCTTTCCCCATTAAACCTTCTCCAAGACAGGTCATCAATCCGTGGGATGTAGTGGGCGCTAAGACCAAAATAAAGGGCCAAGATCAAGTTCAAGATTCATCCAACGGCTGGGAAAGAGTCAAAGAAGCACAAATCGAAGTTATCAAAGGTCTCCTCTCACAGAAGCAACACAACCAAGTGAAGACCCCTAGTTTAGCACTTAGTATAAATAGGGTAGGATAGTCTCATTTGGAGGAGGATTAATTTTAGCTTTAAAATTCGGTATGTTTTTATTTTTTTAGTTGTAATTGTAACTTTACTTTTTAATTTAATTCAAGTCGAAGTTTATTGTTCTTATTTTATATTGTTCTTGTTGTGTTGCTGCTCTTGTTCGCTTATATAGAGGTTTATGTTAGCTAAGTTTTTTTTTTAGGTAATTCGTATTTTTTTTCTTCTACGATTCTGTTACTGCTTCGAACTTGTGGTTATTGTTTGTGTTTGTGGTTATTGTGGTGAATCGTTTAGTTACTGCTTATGTTAATAGTTAGTTACTGCTTGTTACTGAATATTTTAGTAGAATGTGTTTGTGTTATTCAGTGTTGGATTTTGCATATGGTTTAAGTTTCTTGTTTGTGTTTGTGTTTCAGTAAGCGAAAAAGAAAAAAAAGAAAAAAATAGTTTAAGTTTTGCTTTAGTTTGATTTAAGTGTTGCTTTAGTTTGAGATTGGATTTGGTTTATGTTTATGTTTATTGTTTGTGCTTGTGTTTATTGTTTTGTGTTTATTGGAGTTGGATTTGCATTTTTTAGTTTGAGTTGGATTTGGATACTTTGTGGTGCAATCGGTTAATGTTCAATGTTTGTTATGTATGGTTTATTTAAGTTTAAGTTTATTGTCTGTGTTTGAGTTGGATATAGCAAGTTTTGGATTTTGAATTTCAGTTGATTTGTGTTTTTAGATTATATGTTGTTGCTTTGAGTTAGTTGCAAAAGAAAGCCAAAGAAAAAAATCAAATAGCAAAAATAGATTGTAAACTTTGACAGTCCTGGGGTTCGAACCCAGGACAGTTAGCTCACAAACCAGGCAACCTTACCATTGCACTAACTCCTCTTCTTTGTTAAACTTTACAAAATTTTAGTTAAAACCATTTTATTTTTATTTTATTTTTTTTAGCTTATTGTGAGCTTTTGCTTATATGCGGCTTATTTGAAAAAGCACTTTCACCTTTCATATTTTTTATAGCTTTATTTAAGTCTAAAGTATTTTAGTAAAAATTTTCAGAATTTTATTTTTCCATTTAGTATTTTTAATCAATTATCTTCTTAAAAATAGTTTTTAATTTATAAAAAATTATTAAAAAGTTAAAAAAAAAATATATATATATATATATATTTTTTCCAAAATTTTCTTTTTATATTTAAGTCGTAGGAAAATTAATTCCGTACCCGTAGGATTTAAATTTCGTAGATTTCATGTTTTAGTTTATAACGTTTACGTTTTTAATTGCGTTAATTGTTTTTAGTTGTATTTTTATTTCCTAGCCTATTTATTGTTTTACGTAGTTGTAATCCAAATCCAAAATCTCTCAAATTTTTATATCTCAAACACGATTCACAAACCCGATTGCACAAATTCCATTCAACTCTCATCGGGGATAACGAACCGGGTCACACATACTTCACTTGTGTTTCCTTGGAAATAAATATGACTTGATTTTAACCGATCAAGTCTTCACATGAATATTTAGATCCCGAGATTCGGCCACCTGCATATATGAGGGAACTTCTTGAAGACAACAATTTTATGCAGAATATAAGAGCTTACAATCAAATGTTTGCCATGACTTCATTTGGCGCCAAGATTGACAATACAATTAATGAAGGAAGAGGTCCGTATGTTTTTAAAGTTTCTGGTCAGATATATCATTGGATTGGTTCCCTGTGTCCTGCTGCCAATGATTCGCCCTGCTTTTTACAGTTGTATATCTATGATACACGTAATGAAGTGGAAAACAGGATGGCCCATTTTGAAGGGTCTAATACATCTGCAATAGATCCATAAGTCGTTCAAGGACTCATCTACTTTTTAGATGATCACAATGAGCTGGTACGCCTGTTCAGAACTGCATGGGATAAATGTGCTGAGGCTGATGTTCCTGACTTTAAGGTTTGGCTCTATGGTGGTGGAGGTGCGCGCCGTTATGAGTTGCCAACATCTGATGCTTTAGGAGCCATAGTGTTTGACAATGGTCCAACAACCGAAGCAGACTATGATGTTATAATTGAATTAAGAGGTGGGGTGCCACAAAGGATAAATAAGCTTCATCAATCATACATGTCATTACAGTTCCCACTCATTTTCATTTATGGTCAGCCTGGATTTCATACAAAGTTAAGATTAAAAGCTGCAGATCTGACCGGTAGGAGCAAACGAGTTTCAATGAACGCGTTTTACACATACCAGCTGCACCCAAGACATGGCCAATATGATTTAATCTTCCGGATAGGGCGTCTTTTACAACAGTATGTTGTTGCTGTTTATTGTTGTATAGAACAGAATAGAATGGATTTCTATAGAACACATCAAAATGATATCCGAGGAGAATATTTGTCAGGACTTTATGATGCAATTTCAAGAGGTGATCGTGATGGTTCAGAAGTCGGTTCAAGAATAATTTTGCCGTCTTCATTCACTGGGGGTCCTAGATATATGTATAGCCATTATCTGGATGCATTGGCGATTTGTCGTGTCCTTGGTAATCCACAGTTTTTTATAACCTTCACATGTAATGTGAATTGGCCTGAAATACAGCGATACATGGCATTGTTTCCTCATTTGAGTGCATCAGATAGAGCAGATGTGGTGTGTAGAGTTTTTGAAGAAAAGATTAAAGCATTTATCAAGTTTCTTAAAGATAAGCAAACTTTCGGACATATCACAGGAGGTATGCATATCTTTTGTGGTTAATGTTTTTTTTAGTTTATATTCTGTTCAGATTTACACTGTCAGCAGATATACCATGTAATGTACAGGGCTATTGACCAAATTTTAATTTCCATATTGTTTAATATGCAGTTTTGTACACTGTTGAGTTCCAGAAGCGTGGGTTACCACATTGTCACACACTGGTTTGGGTCTCTCCATCGCAAAAAATTTAAAATGCTCAAGACGTTGACAAATATATTTCAGCCGAGCTGCCAGACCCAGCTGTCGATCCTCATGGGTACAAAATTATTTCTGAAATGACGATGCATGGCCCATGCGGGAAAGCCAATCTGGGTGTGCCGTGTATGCAAGGCGAGCTTTGCACAAAAAAATTCCCAAAGAAATACAACACTGAGACGTTTTTTGATGCCGAAGGACGGGTGCATTATAGAAGAAGGCAGGCAAAGACTACAGTTACTAAACACCAGGTCAAACTTGACAGCAGCTATGTCGTCCCATATAACTGGTATTTATGCCTAGCATTTTCTGCTCTTATAAATGTTGAATATTGTGGGTGGAGTATGCTAATAAAATACCTGTTTAAGTACATATCAAAAGGGACGGACCGGATATTTGCACGCGTCAGCAGATCTATAGGTGATGCAGCTACCTCTGGAGTCCAACGACAATCATGCATTGATGAAATCCAAAATTTTGTCGACGGTCGTTTCATATGTCCTCATGAAGCCTGGTGGAGAATCCTTAAATTTGAAATACACAGTAGAGAGCCAGCTGTCCAAATACTTTCAGTCCACCTTGAAGGCATGCAACATATGACCTTTCGAGCACATGAAAATTTAGAATCAGTTGTCAACCGTCCAGATAAGAAGATGACCACGTTGAAAGAATGGTTTGCTTACAACAATGAAAACGTAGATGGTCGCCATTTGACTTATCTGTAGTTTCCATCACAGTTTGTGTGGTATGCACACAGTAGATCGTGGTCGAAAAGAAAGATTACCAAGTACTCTGTTGGCCATCTTGCATATGTGCATCCAAGTTTAGGAGAGCTTTTTTACTTTCGAATGTTACTATGTCATCAGCGAGGCTGTAAAAGCTATGCAGATGTCCAAACAGTTAACCGAGTTGTATATCCTACATATCGAGCTGCATGTCACGCTCTGGGTTTACTTGGTGATGATAAAGAGTGGGATACAACCCTTGAAGAAGCATGTATTTTAGCAAAATCCCCAGAACTAAGGTTTGTTTTTGCTCAAATTCTTACTCATTGCGAAGTAGCAAATCCAGTCCACCTTTGGAATAAATATTGGCATCAAATGGGCCATGATATTCCCACCATTGTTTCACAATCTGTTAGGATTCCTAACTACTATGTGAATGATGATGAATTACAAGGTTACATATTATATGAGCTACAGATACTGCTAAGCAGCTGTGGTAAGTCGGTCGAGGATTATGGTTTGCAGCCACCTCTAAAAGACCTGCTTGATCAATTGAAGAATCGGTTGCTGATGGAAGAAAAGAATTACAATAGAGCATTGTTGGCACAAGAAAAGGCTGATTCAGTCCCTAAGTTAAATACTGACCAAAGAAGAATTTATGAGCTCATTCTAAATGCGTTTGCAAGAGGTAGGCAGGAACTGATATTTGTGTATGGCCATGGAGGAACTGGTAAAACCTTTTTGTGGAAAGCTATTATTAGTGCTTTACAATCTGAAGGTAACATTGTGCTTGCAGTCGCTTCTTCTGGTATTGCTTCCCTACTCCTTCCATCAGGAAGGACCACGCATTCAAGATTTAAACTGCCTCTAGAACTCACAGATGAGTCACTTTGTAGAGTTAAAAAAAATACTCATATCGGAAACCTGTTAGCTGAAACAAATTTGATCATTTGGGATGAGGCACCTATGAATGATCGGCGCTGCTTTGAGGCATTAGATAGGACACTTAGAGACATACTAGATGCACCAGACGTTCTTTTTGGTGGGAAAACAGTTATTTTAGGAGGCGATTTTCGATAAACGCTGCCTGTCAAGAAGGGTGCTCCAAAAATGGAAATAGTTTTGTGTTCTTTTGCAAGCTCTCACCTCTGGCCACATTTTAAGCTAATGACATTGAAGGAGAACATGAGGCTTTTTCGATCAGGAATTAGCTTAGAAGAACAGAACTTGGCCCACTCTTTTGCAGCTTGGCTTCTTGATATTGGTGATGGGAAGCTCGGAGAACCTGACGAACAAGATAGCAAAAATACATCGTGGGTTGAAATTCCAGATAGGTATTGTATAGAAGATAGCACAAAAGGTTTGTCAAAGCTGATAGATTTTATCTATGACCAACCCACACTCCGAACACCTTCAGCAATCACTCTGCAGCAAAAAGCTATTGTTTGTCCAAAAAATGAGACTGCAGACATTATTAACACACAGGTTTTATCAATGTTTGAAGGTGAAGTTACAAGTTATGCAAGCCATGATATGGCTATTCCAATCAACAGTTCTGCTGCTGAAACTGAGATGTTGTATCCTGCTGAATATCTAAACACATTTAACTTATCAGGATTTCCGCCACATCAACTCGATCTTAAAGTTGGAGCACCTGTGATGCTTTTAAGAAATGTTATTTTAGCAGGAGGTTTATGCAATGGGACACGCATGATAGTCACACAACTTATGTCAAGGCTTATTGAAGTGCAAATCATCACAGGCACAAGAGTCGGTGAAAAGGTCTTCATACACAGGATACCTTTGATTCATAAAGATCCAAATCTTCCTTTCTCTTTCAAGCGCAACCAATTCCCAATAAAACTCTGTTATGCAATGACAATCAACAAAAGTCAAGGGCAATCTCTTAACAAAATTGGTGTTTACCTTCCGCAGCCAGTTTTTGGGCATGGGCAGTTATATGTTGCTGTTTCTAGAGCTACATCTCCTCATGGTTTAAAAATTCTCATGAAACAGCAAGACAATAGAAGACCAAACGAAACTAAAAATATAGTTTACAAAGACTTTTTGACAAATATAGGATGTTCATAGTCATTTTTGCATTGCAGAGTCATACTCAGATATTTTTCGTTCTAACTTTTTTTTTTTTTTTTTTTTTCTTTTTCCAATTATTTTTTATTTTATTTTATCATTAACATTGTTAAATATGGCCTCACAACTACATGTCAATTATTCATTACTTCATAAAGGTATCACAAAAATAGCAAAATACAAATACATTTTGTAAAAACCTGTCTTATATACCACTTGCTGTTCCATTTTTTTTACGTGATTGGTATTGCCATCTTCTTTTGTTACCATTTTTTTGTTTATAACTCAACTTAGAAATACGGGTACATTTTGTACAAGCCTGTCTTATATAGCATGTGCCATTGCATTATTTTTTAGCTTATTGATCTTACCATCTTCGTTTCTTACCGTTTTTCCATTATAACTCACTATCATTTATTATATACTTACAGTTAAATGGCTGACCCTGCAAGCAGTGACAAACAACATTCATCTGTGCGAAAAATGGTTGCAAATAGCAGCGGTACAATATCTGAGGTCGAGCATGTGTTTGAACAGGCAATCATTGAAACCACCTGTCCCACAGAGATTGCAGTAATTGCTGAGTTACACCCCAACTCTTATGACAAGGTCATTGAAATTAGGGTATATAGAAAATGGATTTCGGTGACCTATTCAAAGAAAGCTGGAGCTGAATTCTCCCCCAAAAAAAAATAAAACTGCGTTCTGCTGCATATTGATAGATGAAGAGGTATGTCAACCTTCATGTTATGTAAACAATACATATTAGTTCCTTAACTTTTAATACCGACGCATTTATATAAACAGGGCAATGCTATACAAGCAAACATGAATGTCAAAGAAATTGATTATTTTGACCCAAAAATTAAACTTGGATCCACCTACAGAATTTCAGATTTCATGTATGAACCCGCCAGTGCATACCAGCACACAGTTGATAACAGAGCAGCTCTGCGCTTTGGGAGAATCACGAAATTCACCCCTATAAATGCACCAAACATTCCACACCACTATTTTAAATTTGTATCATACAACCACCTTCAATCCAAAGTACCAACAGAAGATGCGACAGGGAAAATCCAATACCCAATGCTCACAGGTCATGCTCTGAACCTTAATTTTTCTACACACACCAAAATTTACAAAGCATGATACTTATTTCATTGCAGATTATATTGGGTGCCTAAGATCAGTCGGACCATTAAAGCATAAACAAAATGCCAACCAAGATGAGACCGTGTACAGAAGACTTAGCATCGAAAACCTAAGGCATGTGACGTTAAAGAAATTAATCATTTTTTTGTGAAGAATCTATTCATTATTCAATAGCACTTTACTTATGTTAACAGCGGTAATGTTATTGAGTTGACACTATGGGATGCGGTGGCCCAAAATTTTGAGCAAACTAGACTTGAAGAGATGGAACAACCTGTTATAATTGCAGTCAGCTCTTGCCGTGTCACGCGCTTTAGAGGTGTTGTATTCATACCTTACCTTACACATCTATATTAATAATTAATTACTCATGCATTTGTAAATATTTGTGTGGCAGATTATCAGTTAACAGCGACGTCAGCAACACACTTTTACCTAAACCCAAACATACCGGAGGCTGAAGAAACACGACAACAGTAAGAATCTATTAAACAAAAAAACTAAATTCCTACATATTGACATACCAACTGCTTAAAACAAATTCATTAAACTTTCTAAATTATGCCAGATACAGAGACAAACACCATGCAGCTCCACCGCTACGCATCTGCATAACACCGTATGAAGATGCTCAAAAAGAAATGTTGAGAAACCGATTTCCATTGAAAACACTTTTGGATCAAAATCCAGAAGCATACAAGGTAAATTTACTGAAATTTACAGCAAATTTTTAATTAAGTTTTTGCCAATACATCACACTACATGCAATATTTCTTAGGCCGTTAGATTCACTGCTGAAGCAACAATAAGCAGCATCAACATCAACAGAGACTGGTTCTACATATCTTGCAATAAATGCCTTTTAAAAGTTAGGGAAGAAGATGGAATCTATCGCTGCTTAGATCATGGAAAGTAAGAGCAGCCATGCTATAGGTAAATAATGATGTAACTCAAATTTACGCAACCTAAAGAAAATAGAAAACGTTAAATGATCCTTTCACTTTCTTCATTATACACAGGTATAATTTCAAAGGTTTTATCACAGACCAATCTACAACTGATCCAATGACTTTCTTCACCCCTGCTGCCGACGACATAGTAGGATTATCATGCTCAGAGTTGATTTCGATGCACACAGTGGCAGACCTTCAACAAATACCAGCAAAAATCTTTGTAGCAGAAGGACAAAACAATATTTTCCAGTTTCATTACAATCAAACAGGGAGATCAATGGATTTAACTTTAGATAAGGTTTTCAAAAAGACAAACAAATGACTCAAAACAACACCACCGATGAATGCAAACTCAGGTTCTCAAATTTATCTGACCAACCCCTCTTATTTAAATATACTTTTTGCAAATGTAAATGTTAACTATTATGTTTTATGAAAACTAGGTATGCAGTCAACACCAGTGCAAGAAAACCCAGGTACCGCCTTTTGTTTTATTAGCATATCTTATTTAAAGAAAGCATTTGTAAATGTAAATATTACCTATTTTTCCTTCTTCTTCTTTTTTTTTTTTTTTTTTTTTTTTTTTTTTTTTTTTTTTTTTTTTATAATAAAACTAGGGACACCGCCAACACCCATGCTTATAACAAATCAAGCTGACCAACAAGCATATCCATCTGAGGATACGCCAGAACAAACCAAATCAAGACTGGTGAAAAAACAGTTATTCCAAGATCAGACACCACCTGTGAAGAAACACAAAGGTATTTTACAAAATTTATTTAGCATGTAGACACCAGAATATATTACACACATATCACAAACACTATCACACCATAACTGACACTAAACTTAAAGACAATAGCAAAATTTAAAATACAGGAAACAAAATAAATTATGCCGAGAAATCTAAAACACCCTTAAGTTTTTTAATAAAGATATCCTTATTACAAGCATTCAGCTCTAGCTCAGCTGTTAGTATTTGCATTTGCATGAACTTTTGATCATCTTTTGCCTGTTCCTGTCTAAGAAAATCGGCCGTTTTCTGCGCATAAATGTTTCCAACACTTTCGAGCTCCAGAATAAAGCTTGCCCTTTCACGAGTTATACCAAGCAGCCTTGCACATATTGCATTCATCTGCTGTGCCATTTGAATGTCTTCGATTGCTGATTTACGACAATATATATAAGGATAAGGATATAATGCTTGTGGAATGATAATTTTGCAGATTCCTGGAGATTATAAGTTAGAGATTTAACAAAAACTTTTTATGAAAACAAAACTTTCAAAAATTTCAGAAGATTAACACCTGACGCCGTTAGGTTGTAAATCCCGACGCCGTCAGAAATGATCTGACAGAATTCTCATGTTAAGTTTCCGAAAAATTTCTTGAAAAACCTATACCTTACTTCCTGGAATTCCTGCAAAACATCATTATGACTCGATACAAGCATTTGACTCAAACAAATACTAATATGTATGTTAATTTATTATTATTATGATTCATGTTCATTTGTGTTCTAATAAACCGATTTGGATTTCCCTTACACTTAACTTTTGCAAAATACCTTTATATGTAGTTAAGACGAAGTTAAAAACAAGATAAAGCATTTTCACAATTTAGTTTTTGTTGGGAATAAAATGATCAAAGTCAAAGAGCCTGCCAAGTCGATGAAGAGCCTGCTAGTTGATTTTGTTATGTACGAAGATGTTCTACCAGTACCTTCTGGGTAGAAGGTACTGCTAGCTAATGAAGAGCCTGCCAAGATTATGTCAAGTCGATTAGATATTTTGTAATAGATATTTAGTTGAATTATTAGTCTTTGTACATTGTTATACGTTATGTAGAAGTAGAATAGTCTTCTGTGGTGACAGAAGAATATATCAGAGTGTACATGGGTAGTTGTATTTAATTGTAGGCGCCAATATAGTCAAAGTATAGTATTATATTCATCTACTTGACAACATGTAATAAGATATCCTTATCTTATAAAAGGATATCTTAGTCACTTCTTCATGGATGCATCTTTCACAACTAATAACCACAAACCAAACTATCTCACAAGTAACTTAGTTACTTCGAATCACAAATCCTTTTACAATCATAGATTCAAGATTACTTTGTAATCCTGGTGATACTTAGATCATCCGTATTATTTCATCAATAATATTGAATCGTTTTGTGCTAACCAAAGTTGTGTTCTTTGTTCATTACATTCACTCATTTACTTAAACTCACCACCTTGTGTTCTTTTAAAGTGTGTTGTAGTAGATTCCGCATGCTAAACACATTCAATACATAAATATCTCAATCGAACAAACCAAAACGTTCCACAAGTGGTATCAAAGCTAGGCTTGATATTTACTAATTTAAAAGAAAAATGGATGTTGAACATATTCAGACAAATGTTGCAGCTAAACTTCCATTATTGAAACAAAATGAGTTTGAAATGTGGCGACTCAGGGTTGAACAATACTTTCAAGTGCAGGACTATGCACTTTGGGAGATTATTGAACAAGGCAATTCATTTAAACCCCAAATCATCACATCAACAGTAAATGATGCTCTTGTAACAAGAATACAAGACCAACCATCAAATGCAGATGAAAGAATTCAGAAGAAAAATGATCTCAAGGCAAGGAGTATGTTACTGATGACTATTCCAAATGATCAACTTCTGATTTTTAACAAATACAAAGATGCCAAAACCCTCTTTGAAGCTATTGTGGCTAGGTTTGGTGGTAATGATGCTACCAAGAAAACACAGAAAACACTTCTCAAACAACAATTTGAGAACTTCACAGCCACAACCAATGAGTCTTTGGACAGTATGTTCAATAGACTTCAGAAGCTTGCAAGTCAGTTAGCCATCCATGAAGTGATGATAACTCAAGAAGACCTAAACTCTAAATTTCTTAGGAGTTTACCTTCAGAATGGTATATGCATGTCATTGTATGGAAGAACAAATCAGATATTGACCAGATGAGTCTCAATGATCTCTACAACAATTTCAAAATTGTAGAACATGAAGTAAAGAAGACTACTGGGTCAAGATCAGGAAATATGGCATTTGTTTCATCCCCAAACATCTCAAAGGTTGATAATGAAGACAAAGGTGGCAGAGAAGAAGGTACTGCCAACACAACCTTTGGTACTGCTAGTACTTCTAGTAGTACCAAATCCATTTTAGATGAAACAATTGGGTGTGCTTTTCTTACATCTCAACACAATGGGTCTGTATTAACATTTGAAGACCTTCAAGAGATTCATCCTGATGATCTTGAAGTGATGGACCTAAAGTGGCAACTTTCACTTTTAAGCATTAGAGCTAAGCAGTTGATGATGAGGACTGGCAAGAAGATACTGATAGATGGAAGTGAGCCTGCTGGCTATGATAAGTCAAAGGTGGAGTGTTACAACTGCCACATGAAAGGTCACTACTCTAGAGAGTGTAGAAGACCTAAGAGGCAGGATGACAGAGGTAGAGGGTTTGACAACAGAAATAAAGGAAGCTTTGAGAAGAGAGGAAGCTTTGAAAGCAAGAGTAAGGTTGTTGAAGTTGCTGAGCCAAAAGCAATGGTTGCTATAGATGGCATGGGTTTTGATTGGAGTTTCATGGGTGATGATGAGTCAACTTCTGATGAATTGGCTTTGATGGCATTCTCCAACCCTGAGGTAAAAATTTCTAAATGTTCAAATACATGTGAAGCTTTTGACGAATTGCAAACTTTAAGAAAATGTTTTGATGAACTCACAATAGTAGAAAGAAAAACCAATCAAGCCTTATTTGACCATAAGTGTGGTATGTCCAAGCTAGAAAAACAAATCACTCACTATAGAGAAAATGAACTTACCTTTACTGATGCAAAAAATGCTCTTAATAGACAAATATTTTTGAAAGATTCAGAAATAGAAATGGTAAGGACTGAGTGCACTAAAGTGACATTAGCTAGAGACAATATTCAACTGACTGTTACTAAATTGGAAAATGCTTCTGAATGTACTAGGAGCATAGTAGAGAATCAGATGAATAAGAGGATAAAATCAGGGATAGGATACAACAAATGTCCACCTCCTTATAGAGGAATTCCTTGTCCACAAGGTAGTGATCTTGCTGCATCAGGTTTACATGAATTTATTGCCAAACCATTAGCTAAACCTGTAGTGATAAGTGAACCTTCTGAGAGTGCTAAGAATGTCTCACTCTCTAAGGTGCTCACTGAGAAGAGACCAGATGTCCTAATTATTGAGGATTGGGTATCTGATGATGATGAAGATGAGACTATTCCTAAGAAAGGAATCAAAGTAGGACCAACCAGTCCTAAGAAAGTAGAAGTTAAAGCTAAGGCCAAAACTGTTTTGAAGACAGTTGAAAGTTGTAAAAATTGTAATAACAAACCTAGGGGAAGCCAAAGAAATTGGAACAACCTAAAGTCACAACAATTAGGTGATGACTTTGTTATGTTTAATAAAGCTTGTTATTATTGTGGTAGCTTTAATCATCTTCATGCTTATTGTAATAAATGGGTTTCTGGGAGTAAATCAAAGTCTAAAACAAATGTTACTCACCCCAGAAAAAGTTTTGTTAAGTCTAACACCACAAATGTTAAACATATTGTTAGACAAGATAAGCCTGTTATTGCAAAACCAACTGATAAGGGTACAGGAAACACTTTTAAATATGTACCAAAAGTTGAGAAGAGTCCTATTCAAAAGATAAATGTGGTCAAAACAAAAGTTTGGAGTCCAAAAACCAAAGGTCCTGCTAGACCAAAAGGTCCTGCTAGACCAAATGGTACTGCCAAAATTGGTACTGCCAAAATTGGTATTGCCAAAATTGGTACTAATAGACCAAAGACCACACAATGGATTAAAAGGGAAAGTGCTGTTAAGTCCTCAGCATGTTGGATTTGGAAACCAATCCAATCAAAAGTTGCATCAACAATCCTGAAAAGGTTTGACTTCATTGATGCAAGAGGCAAACCCAAGTCTGTCATGGCTTGGGTACCTCAAGGAAACTAATGTGTTTATTCATGTGCAGGAACATTCAACTGATATTGAAGATCAAGGATATGTTGATAGTGGGTGTTCAAGGCACATGACAGGCAACATGTCATTCCTCTCAGATTTCAAAACATTTGATGGAGGATATGTTACCTTTGGGGGAGGAATAAAAGGAAAGATCACTGGTAAAGGTACTATCAAAACCAGTAAAATAGATTTTGAAAATGTGTATTTTGTGAAAGAACTTCAGTTTAATCTTCTTAGTGTCTCACAAATGTGTGACAAAAAGAACAATGTTCTATTTACTGACAATGGATGTATGGTTCTTTCTTCTGATTTTAAGATGCCTGATGAGAGTCAGATCCTTCTTAAAATTCCAAAAAGGAACAATATGTATGTTGTCAGTTTAAAGAACATTGATCCCAAGGAAGGTTTAACTTGTTTGGTAGCAAAAGCCTCATTGGATGAATCTATGATTTGGCATAGAAGGCTTGGTCATGTAAACTTTAAAACAATCAACACTATTGCAAAATATGATTTAGTAAGAGGTTTACCCAAAAAGATTTTCCAAAACGACCAAACTTGTGTTGACTGTCTACAAGGCAAACAACATAGAGCTTCTTGTAAGCCCAAGACCCAAAACTCTATTTCTCAGGCTTTACATATGCTTCATATGGATCTCTTTGGTCCTACTAATGTGTGCAGCTTGAATGGAAAGAAATATTGTCTGGTTGTTACTGATGACTATAGCAGATTTTCATGGGTTTTCTTCTTAAGATCTAAACATGAAACTAGTGAGATACTTAAAACCTATATCACTGAGGTAGAAAACCAATCTGATAAGAAAGTCAAAATCATCAGGTGTGACAATGGGACAGAGTTCAAGAATAGAGTTATGGATGACTTTTGCAAGGAAAAAGGCATAAAAAGAGAGTTTAGTGTAGCTAGAACACCTCAGCAAAATGGAGTAGCAGAAAGAAAGAATAGAACACTTATAGAGGCTGCTAGAACTATGTTAGTAGACTCTAAGTTGCCTATTTCATTTTGGGCTGAAGCAGTTGGTACTGCTTGTTATGTACAAAACAGGGTTCTTGTGACAAAACCACATAGAAAAACACCTTATGAACTTTTCTTTGGTAGAAAACCATCTTTAAGTTTTATGAGACCTTTTGGTTGTCATGTCACTATTCTCAATACCAAAGATCATTTAGGCAAATTTGATGGAAAAGCAGATGTTGGCTTTTTGATAGGGTATTCCTTGCAGAGTAAGGCCTATAGAGTGTTTAACACTTGCACTAGGCTAGTAGAAGAAAATCTTCACATAGAGTTTCAAGAGAAACTAGCAAATGTGAAAGGAGTTGGACCAGATTGGATGTTTGATGTTGATAGGCTTTCAGAATCTATGAATTATGTGCCTGTTTCAGGTACAAATACTAATGATAATACAGGTTCTGAAGACAATGTTGAAGCTCCTAAAGATCAAGATTACATCTGGATGCCAATTTGGAAAAGTATGGATCTATCTTCAAGTCAAGAAGGACCTTCAAACACAACAAATGAAGACAATGAAGAAGATCAAGGAACTCAGAATCAAGAGAATCAAGAAAGTGGTGCTAATGACAATGGTACTGCCAGTTCTTCAGATGGTCCTGCTAGTACAAGTATTGGTACTGCTGAGCCATTGAATGTTCAAATAGATGATTCTTTTCAAGAAGAGGTGGGGATTAGCAATCTTCCAACTACATATGAAGTTCCTAAAACACCAAACACTAGAATTCTCAAAGATCACTCAACTGATGATGTGATTGGAAGCATAACTTCTGGTGTTAGAACAAGATCTCAAGTTGGTTTATCTCAAGTCTTATCTTCAGATGAAGAAGGGTTTATCTCCTCTATTTATGAAGAAAAGAATAATGATAATTCCAATATATGCCTGTTTTCATGTTTTCTATCTCAGGCTGAACCCAAGAACATAAACAAAGCTTTAGATGATGCAAGTTGGGTGGAAGCTATGCAAGAAGAGCTTCTCCAATTCAAGATTCAGAAGGTTTGGATATTGGTTGATTTGCCAAGAGGTCATAGGGCAATTGGAACCAAATGGGTGTTCAGAAACAAGAAGGATGAAAGAGGTATAGTGATCAGGAACAAGGCTAGATTGGTAGCACAAGGATATACTCAAGAGGAAGGGGTAGATTATGAAGAAGTGTTTGCTCCAGTTGCAAGACTTGAAGCAATTAGGCTTTTCTTAGCCTATGCTTCATTCATAGGCTTCACTGTCTATCAAATGGATGTTAAGAGTGCATTTTTGTATGGTGAAATTGAAGAACCAGTATATGTATCTCAACCTCCAGGCTTCATTGATGCTGAGTATCCAGATAAAGTTTACAAGGTTACCAAGGCTTTGTATGGCCTACACCAAGCTCCAAGGGCATGGTATGAAACATTGGCTTGTTTCCTACTAAAAAGTGGATTCCAAAGAGGCAGGATTGATCCAACTTTGTTCATCAAAAGGACAAAGAAAGACATCTTGTTAGTGCAGATTTATGTTGATGACATAATCTTTGGATCAACAAACCAAGACTTGTGTGTAGAATTTGAAAAACTTATGCATAGTAAGTTTGAAATGAGTTCCATGGGGGAACTTACTTTCTTTTTAGGTCTCCAAGTGAAACAATCAAAAGAAGGCATATTTATCAGCCAAGATAAGTATGTAGCAGAGATCCTAAGGAAATTCAATTTTGCTGATTCTAAGGTTGCAAGTACACCAATGGATCCAGACAAAGGGCTACTCAAGGATGCTGAAGGAGAAGATATGGATTTGCACAATTATAGGTCAATGATTGGGTCCTTGATGTATCTTACATCATCAAGACCAGATATCATGTTCTCAGTATGTGTGTGTGCAAGGTTTCAAATACATCCCAAAATCTCTCATCTCACAGCAGTCAAAAGAATCTTTAGATATCTTAAGGGTCAACCTAGGTTGGGTCTTTGGTATCCAAGGGAATCATCTTTTGAATTGGTGGCTTATTCGGATAGTGACTATGCTGGTGCAACTCTAGACAGAAAATCCACATCTGGTGGATGCCAATTTCTTGGTTGCAGACTAATCTCTTGGCAATGCAAGAAACAAACAATGGTGGCCAATTCTACAACTGAAGCAGAATATGTTGCTGGTGCAAGTTGTTGTGGGCAAGTTCTTTGGATCCAAAATCAAATGCTTGACTATGGGTACAATTTTCTTAACACCATTATTTATATTGACAATAGCAGTACTATTTGCATCATTAAAAACCCAGTTCAACACTCAAAAACAAAACATATTGAAATCAGACACCATTTCATAAGGGATTGCAATGAGAAAAGGTTAATTCAAGTTGTTAAAATTGATTCTGAAAAGAATTATGCAGACCTTCTCACCAAAGCTTTTGATTTAGGTAGATTCAAATATCTTGTAGGAGGTATTGGAATGATAAATCTTTGAAAATCATATGTTTTTGTTCATAAAATTAACTGGTATTGGATTTTAAACATGGTACTGCTAGTTAGTCAAAAGGTCCTGTTAGTTCATAATTGGTCCTACTGATACAAAATTGCTATGTTTTGTTCATATAAATGCTTGAATGTTTACAATTATATAGATCAAGTGTTCTACACTTTGTTCTTTTTGGTTTGCAACTAACACATTTCAGGTTGATAACAAAACAAGAGTTCTTTCAATCAAAAGGGGCAACAAAAGTTATATTCATTTCAGGAGAGATAACAATCTCAGGGGAGGAATTATTAGCCCAGAATGAAAGAAAGACCAATTTATGAAAGGAAAGACAAGAGCATACAAGATGATGCAGAGTTGAAAAAGAGAGAGTTAGATCTCATATCTAGAAGGGATGAAGCATTTCTCAAGGAGAAAGTTCTATCTAGATCAAACTAAGAAATGTTTCAACTCAAAGGCATGCTATTAGATGATTTCACTTGTTGAGCCAATCATCCAAGATACACAACATCATTGCCTGATTTAAATTTCCTCCATCCAAGGAAATTGCACCATCTTTTGGGCCATCACGGCTTTTGGTATTCATCTCACCAAGTTTTTACAAACTTAAAGAGTTGGCTAGTCCATAAGCAAACGGCTTTTGGTAAAGACAAATCAAATCCGTTGATGGTTGATAGTTTACCAAAAACTATATGGTTGTTAACTAACCATACTTAATTGTAAATAGTTAGCTAGTCCTTAAGCAAACGGCTTTTGGTAAAGACAACTCAAATCCGTTGATAGCTGGTAGTTTGCTAAAAACTATAAGGGATTTTTATAAAACTTTCAAAGGTACTGGTAATACAAAAATGGTACTGCTAGAGTACAAAGGTACTGCTAGATAGCCGTTGAGCCTGTCAGAAAAAGTTTTAACCGTTGGGCCTGGTAGTTAAAATTAGCCGTTGGGGTAGTTATGTAAATTACTGATGATTATATTATATTATATTTCACATATAAAAGATCTTTTTAACCGCCTTTTCAATTTCTTTTTATAATCTTTATTATTGTCGGTTAAAAGTAATTCTCTCATATCTTCTTTCATCAGTCATTATCATAATTCACACACACCTTTTATCTTCTACCAGTACTACCAACAAATCCCACCATCATATTCAAAATTTTCATTATGGCTTCCACAATTGATCTAGATTTTGTCCAACGTCACAATCAGTTAGCATTTTTGGAGAAGTCAGAGGATAATGCCTCATTTCATCAAGTAGTGGACTTTTTAAACAACTCCTACATCAGGTTTGCTTTGCTAGTCAATCCCACTATTTATGAAAATCAAATTTTGCAATTTTGGCAATCTGCTAAAATTAAAACTTCTGAAAATGGGGAACAAAGAATTAAGGCCAAAGTGGATGGTAAGCATTTGACTCTTACTAAGTCATCCATAAGAAGACATCTTCATTTGGATGATTCTGATGGTATTAGTCAATTACCAGATACTGAAATTTTTGAAAATTTACAAAGAATGGGGTATCATGCTGAGTCTAACAAACTCACTTTTCTGAAAAAGCATCTTACTCCACAATGGAGATTTTTGATTCACACAATCCTTCACTGTTTGAGCCAGAAGAAAACCTCTTGGGAGCAATTTAGTGGCAATATGGCCTCTGCTCTCATTTGCTTAGCAACAAACAGAAAATACAACTTTTCAAAATATATTTTTGAAGGATTGATAAACAATGTGAAAAGTAAAACAAAGTTTTTGATGTATCCAAGATTTATTGGTTGCATCATTGAAAAACTACAACATGTGTTGCTTCCCACAGACTCAATTTATGAAACACCAAAACTTTCTCACAAAGTGTTTTCAAATATGAGAATTGGTTTTAGAGGAGAGGAAGTTCCACTTTTTGATGAAATGGTACCACAACATCCAGAAGAACCCACACCATCTGCTGATACACAATCATCCAGTTCTTCACATGGTTACATTTCACCAACACAACAAACAACACCAATACCATCTCCAGTACCATCTGAAACACCACCACCATCACCACATCATATATCACAAACCCAATCACCTCAGACAATGCCAGAGCTGAAAGATAAGGTGAAGTTCTTAGAGAATTCTCTCAAAAGTCAAAATGAAAGGTTTTCTAAGATCAACATCAAATTGGTCAAGAGGGTCAAGAAATTGGAGGGTGAAGTGAAGAAGTTACAGGGTAAAAAGTCTGCAAAGGTTGTTTTATCTAGTTCTTCACAGTCAGATGTTGATAGGATAGATCACTCTTCCAAAAAGGGGAGGAAGGATAGGTCTGAAGATGAGGATGAAGAGGAGGAACAGGCTCAATTTGAATTCCATGATGGAACTCAAGTTTATGATGAAGAGCCTGTTGGAGCAGGGCAAGAGCCTGCTAGGGCAGAAGAATTGTCTGCTAGGAGAGAAAGGCTATTGGCTATGGGGTATAAAGGGTCTGCTGAGAGAGTGTACAAGAGAAAGAGGGTTTTAATTGCTGATGAGCAATCTTCTGCTCCATCACAAGATTCAACTCCAAAGGATAAGGGCAAAGGTATTATGATTGAAGATGAGCCAAAGTCCAAGAAGTTGAAAAGAACTCAGCAAATTCAGATGGCTTTAGGAGAAGAAGAGGCCAAAAGAGTTCAAGAAGAAGAGCTAAGAGCTAATGAAGCTTCAAGAATGCTTGAAGCAATGAAAGAGCAGAAAGATGCTGAAGAAGCTGCTCAAGCTCTTATTGATTCTCAAGCTGCACAAATATTTGATGCACAACTACAATGGATTATCTCTATTGATCCAATTGTAAGAGGTCAAGCTTCTGTGTATGTGGATGATGAGTCTCTCAGTGTAGAAGAGAAGACAGCCAAGCTAGAAGAATTCATCACCAAAAAGTATAGAGAAGAAGCCTTAAATGATGTATTTCAGCAGATCATGCAGTATAAGGAGAAAGGGTTTAAATTACCACATGATCAGAAAGAGCAGATGAAATTCTTCAAGTTATATCTGAAAAGGTCAGCAAATTGGAAGGATCATCAACTCAAAAGAAAATCATTTGAAGAGTTGCAGCATCTATACATTGAAGCATACAAGAAGAACCACTGCACTCCTCCTGAACACACACAAGAAAGGTCTTCAAAGAAGAAGGAAGATGCTCAGATGAAAGAAGTAGCAAAATTGGACACAGAGCAAGTAAGTAAAATGTTGATTACTTTGCCTACTATCATACATGCTGATCCAATTAGGTCTAGACACCCTATAATTGATTGGGAAATACACCATGATAGATTTGGTAAGTCATGGAAAATATCAAGGGTTGGGGGACAGTCTGCTATCTTCAAGAATTTTGAAAATCTAGTTAGAGCATCTGACAGAGCAGATTTAGAGGAATTGTGGAATCTAGTGCAGATTAGGCTAGCCACAAATTCTAGTAATGATGTTAAGGAACAGGAATTATGGGTTGAATTCAATAGGATGTTTGATCCTGATCCCAAAGATGATTATTGGAAGTTTCCATATTATGATCCCACTACAACCTGGGAATTCCTAAGTCATTGCAGCATTCATCATTTGTACACATCAAGTGGAATTGAACTCTTCATGTTGGCTGAGAAAGAGTATCCACTTAGTTATGAAGTGCTCTCAACTATGATCTCCAAGAGATTAAGGTGTGACAAAGATGATGAAAACTCATAAATTGTTCAAAGTTTGCTAAGGAGCATATTTGAACAATCTGAAAGAAAAAGGAAGGATAGGAAGTAAAGGTTTTTGGAAGAGTTCTCAAATCCTCAAGGTATGTATTTTATTCATCAGAAACTTGTGTATTTTAATGGAAATAACAAGTTTAGGGGAGGATTGTTGGGAATAAAATGATCAAAGTCAAAGAGCCTGCCAAGTCGATGAAGAGCCTGCTAGTTGATTTTGTTATGTTCGAAGATGTTCTACCAGTACCTTCTAGGTAGAAGGTACTGCTAGCTAATGAAGAGCCTGCCAAGATTATGTCAAGTCGATTAGATATTTTGTAATAGATATTTAGTTGAATTATTAGTCTTTGTACATTGTTATACGTTATGTAGAAGTAGAATAGTCTTCTGTGGTGACAGAAGAATATATCAGAGTGTACATGGGTAGTTGTATTTAATTGTAGGCGCCAATATAGTCAAAGTATAGTATTATATTCATCTACTTGACAACATGTAATAAGATATCCTTATCTTATAAAAGGATATCTTAGTCACTTCTTCATGGATGCATCTTTCACAACTAATAACCACAAACCAAACTATCTCACAAGTAACTTAGTTACTTCGAATCACATATCCTTTTACAATCAAAGATTCAAGATTACTTTGTAATCCTGGTGACACTTAGATCATCCATATTATTTCATCAATAATATTGAATCGTTTTGTGCTAACCAAAGTTGTGTTCTTTGTTCATTACATTCACTCATTTACTTAAACTCACCACCTTGTGTTCTTTTAAAGTTTGTTGTAGTAGATTCCGCATGCTAAACACATTCAATACATAAATATCTCAATCGAACAAACCAAAACGTTCCACAGTTTTGAACATGAATCAATAATAATAAAAATTAAACATACATACGGAAACAAATAAAATCAAACAAACAAACAAATAAATAAACACACAAAAAGCAAATAAAGCTTGGCGCGCTTTTCTTTATTAACGAGTCTTGTAGCTAGACTCAAAGTCACGGGTTCTACGTTTTTTCCGTTTTGCTTCTCAATTGCCCCTCTAATCATCCTAACAACCTCCATATCAACTTTGTATTTAGGTCCTAGGTTCAAGCAATCTTTATAATAAAGGCTTCTCTTATTCCAAACATAGTCCATGCCTTTTTCTTTATCCTCATCATTGATGTCCTCAATCGCACCAATGTTGTCCTTGTCAAATCGAGGCACAAAACGAAATTCATTTACCCGATAAGGCATCCTATATGTGATCCTATCAATGTGATTAGAAAACTGAACCGTGCCTCCTAAACGATCATACTTTAAATTGGATGCTTCAATAAATGGCTTACCTAACACCACGCGAGATAGGCGGCAGTCAACAACACTTGCCAGATCTTCTAAGATCATGAAGTTGGTGACAAAGGTAAAATTCCCAACAAGGATATGCATGTCCTTAACCCTCCCAACGAAGTTGCAAACTCCGCCGGGGCACTTGGGGTCTTTCCTAGGCTCAAGTGGTGTGTTTATGATCTGGCTATAAAGGCCTGATGACATCACGTTGGTTGGGGATTCACAGTCAATGTAAGCATGCTCAACGTATTGGTACCCAATCATACATGGTATCTTCACATTCCCCGGATCACCCCTCTTAATCTTTGGGTCAATTCTAACAAAAGGTGGTCGAGGGTTATCAACTAGGTTGTTATAGTAAGCAATCTCCTCCTTAGTGGGGTATTCATTGAAATAATCATCCAACCTAGGATCTACCTTCACTTCATCAATTTTCTCAATCAACTTCTCAACCGTAAGATTATCCCGTTCTAAGTAATTATCTGAGTATATGGCGGTCTCTAAGTTGTTCAAGGCATAATCAAGCTCTATATCAATCATTCTACTGAGCTCTCTGAGCTCACTAATCTCATTCTCAAGTTGGCTACGCAACAAAGCTACTTCGCCAGGTGTAAGGGGTGGATTCGCGTTTTCCATAATGGCAAACTGAATAGTCAATGAAAATCTTATACGAACAAAAGCACAAAGAAAATAGATAGACTAAAGAGAAACCTAGAAAAATAAAATAAAAATCTCACTAGAAAGGAATCTAGTGAGTAGACCTAATAAAATAAAAATTCAACCTAAACAATAACTATTCCCCGGCAGCGGCGCCAAAAACTTGATGCGTGGTTTTGCGACCTTACAACAGGTTTTACCTCTCGAGGGATCTCAAGAGGCTTACAACCCCACCAGGCAGTGTACCTGACCGATGTAGTATAGTGTAGTGGTAAGTACCGGGGATTGATCGTTCTCCACAGGGAATAGTGTCGTTAGGATTGAAAAACTACTTTAATAGGTCTAAGGGTGAGGGAAGATTCTTTTTGTATTTTTATATTTTTATGAAAGCAAGTAAAATCTCGGGTTTGAAGGAGTGGGCGGAATTAGTTGCTAGTCAACTAACCCAAATGACTACAAATGCAAATAAAATAAAATAACAGAAAATGAAAAGGTCGTGAAACTTATGTGGAGAGAAATGTGTTTACTTAGATTTTCTTACTCCCTAACTATCTTTTACCGGTTGATTAGTGTGTATTAATTGCGTGGATGACGGGTGTATTCCTTAATACCAATCATGGGGTGGCGTACGTACTTCCCCAACTCTACAAGCTCCTACTTCACTCCTATGTCGAGCCGGCTAGGAAGCTCCTAACATGGGATCACTAGAATTCGCTCATGCATTAAATACAACCATAAAAACCTAGTACGCATTGGTTCATGTTTCTTAAGACGTTCAAGCAAGTTACCGTATAGGAAGTTAGCCAGTTTTCTTAAGCCTAACATCGATAAACAATCATCCAATACAACTAATAACACACTAATAACCAATAATCAATAGTTAGGTTTCATTAGATCTAAGCAAACACAAGATAAATCTAGCCTAGCATGTTAATTAAAAGACAAGAACAAGATATAATCAAACAACACATAGACATATTGATTGATTAAATGAATACTTATCTTCAATTAAACATGGGAGATCCAAGGGTATGAAAACCCTTAAAAATGGCAGAAATTCGTCTTAGGGTTTCTCCTCACAAAGTTGCACACCAAAAGTTGCACACTAATGACAAAAAATTGCAAAACTATATATAGAGTTTAAGGGCTGACGGCGTCACGTTGTAGATCTTGACGCCGTCACCTCGCCGTGTCTAGGGTTCCCGGATGGCCTTCTTGACGCCGTCCCTTTGTAGTGCTCCAAAATCCGCTCTGGCTTATCAAGGCTTGACGCCGTCAGAAATTGGCTTGACGCCGTCCCTCTTTAACTTAAACCGTGATGGCCTTGATCACCTTAAAGGGTGACGCCGTCAGAATTCCCTTGTAAAATTCTCTGGCTTATCATGTGTATTTTTCATATCCACCTCTTTTGCCAAGCCATGACGCCGTCAAGAGCAATACTTGACGCCGTCAAGGGTACTTTTCCAGCCGATTTTGAGACTTTGTCGTTTTCTTCACTTTTATGCTCCAAAAACGTCCAAAATGCTTCCTTTTCCAGATTTCTTTTCCAAAGTACCTAAAATGACAAAAGGAACGATTTAGGGCAATATTTGATCAAATAAATAAGATTTATGGCTTAAATGACCCCCTAAAAGCGGTACACTTTTCGCTTCATCAAATACCCTTACACTTGAGATTTGCTTGTCCTCAAGCAAATGCGCTTTTATTCTAATCAAAATACAAGTTAGGGGTCATTTAACACTAATATAAAAGTAATTACAACAAATAATCGTTCCACTTTAATCATAATAAGCACGGAGATTACAAACTAGCACCTCACAAGTAGTGTTTAGATACTCACATCTCTCAGGTGTCATCAAAATAAATCTCATAAATGAAAACGGATAATATCTCTCACTACCTGTCATAGCAAATAGATTACCATAGGCTTGGGAAAGGATCGAAAACCTCCTCCACTAGGCGTAAGCACCTAAGATAAACTATCAAAGAGGGCTTTTACATGGGTTATAACGTGAGGTGTAGGGATATGATAAACACGGTTTTGTTGGATAAGGGATATTTTACTGGTGGCGAGTTAAAGATCTTGATTAATTACATGTACAATATGGCGTTGCTAAGCCAAGACTAGACTCGACTTAAGCTAAAAACAAAATAACAAAAACATAAAACAAACATAAATTGAAACGGGATGGTAGTCCGTATGTTTTTTCTACTTTTCTTTTTCTCATTTTTTTTGTATTTTTTTTCTTGATTTTTTCGATTTTTTTTTTCTTCAAACATTCTTGCCCTACCATCCAAAATAATACATCATAGGGGCGTTGCATTCCCCTTACACTTGAACTTTTACATAACTTTACAAATAACTATCCTAATGACTCGAATTAAGATAATCGAAACACTTGGAGTACTTTTTTAAAAATATTTAGCACATATGGGGGTAATAAATGATGTTCTTCCCCATTACTCCATTACACTAGTACTTTACCCATAAGTCCCAATCGTCCCAAAACAATATGTACAAGGATATGACTCGACTTAGCAACCATGTAATCAATTAGATAATTAACTTGGGGTTTAAACAAATGTTGTCACAATAATGCACTAAAAATGAGTGCATACAAGGTAGGCTAAGGCGATTTGGGTGTACATTTAAGTGGGGTGTAAACAAATTCTTCCTTTAAGTAAAATGCTTAAAGGTCGAAACGAAAAGATAGGCTCTGAGGGGTGTACAAGGGGTATCGTGTACCAAAAATGAGTACAACGCAAAGGGTGTGGGAGAATTACTTGACCAATGTAGCCAAAGTAATTATAACAAAAACACAGGTGTAAAACAATGGGTTAATCCTAATGCCTCTTATCATGTAGTAAATCTAACTACATGAATGTAGTCTCACTTGTGGCCTCGGAATGGTCCTAACGCAAGTTCTAGAATCTAAGTGCTACCGGTACACACATCATAGCATAAATGCTTTTCCTACCAATTCTAGGGGCGAACCTCACATATTTGGGGGTGGAAAATTTTTTAGTGGTACGGTTTTTGTGCTAGTCATATAACTCCTATCCATGAGACGCTCATTAAGATCAAAGTTTTACTCCTAAATGTTGTAAAAAAATTTAAATTTGGCACTAAAATTGCCCTAACAGGTATTTCTCTCAGTTTTATTACACATCTACCATTAAACAAATAAAAATCAAGCGTAATTGTATTCTCTAAAGTATCGTATTTTTACCCCCCCTTACACTTAAGATGAACATTGTCCCCAATGTTCAAATGACAAGATGTAAAAGTAAAAAGGTAAGAGAATGAAATCAAATACTCCCCTGATTCGCTCGGTGGATAAAAAGGTAACACGGTTAGATCTTCATCCAAGTGAATGTAGAAGCTCCAAGACTAAAGCATCGCCAAAAGCTTGATTCCACATACATTTCCTTGTCCAAAATAACCTGTTAAACCTGAGAAAACAAACACGAAAACCTGCATAACATCGGCGGGATAAATCTATATATAAGGATATAATGCTTGTGGAATGATAATTTTGCAGATTCCTGGAGATTATAAGTTAGAGATTTAACAAAAACTTTTTATGAAAACAAAACTTTCAAAAATTTCAGAAGATTAACACCTGACGCCGTCAGGTTGTAAATCCTGACGCCGTCAGAAATGATCTGACAGAATTCTCATGTTAAGTTTCCGGAAAATTTCTGGAAAAACCTATACCTTACTTCCTGGAATTCCTGCAAAACATCATTATGACTCGATACAAGCATTTGACTCAAACAAATACTAATATGTATGTTAATTTATTATTATTATGATTCATGTTCATTTGTGTTCTAATAAACCGATTTGGATTTCCCTTACACTTAACTTTTGCAAAATACCTTTATATGTAGTTAAGACGAAGTTAAAAACAAGATAAAGCATTTTCACAATTTAGTTTTGAACATGAATCAATAATAATAAAAATTAAACATACATACGGAAACAAATAAAATCAAACAAACAAATAAATAAACACACAAAGCAAATAAAGCTTGGGCGCGCTTTTCTTTATTAACGAGTCTTGTAGCTAGACTCAAAGTCACGGGTTCTACGTTTTTCCGTTTTGCTTCTCAATTGCCCCTCTAATCATCCTAACAACCTCCATATCAACTTTGTATTTAGGTCCTAGGTTCAAGCAATCTTTATAATAAAGGCTTCTCTTATTCCAAACATAGTCCATGCCTTTTTCTTTATCCTCATCATTGATGTCCTCAATCGCACCAATGTTGTCCTTGTCAAATCGAGGCACAAAACGAAATTCATTTACCCGATAAGGCATCCTATATGTGATCCTATCAATGTGATTAGAAAACTGAACCGTGCCTCCTAAACGATCATACTTTAAATTGGATGCTTCAATAAATGGCTTACCTAACACCACGCGAGATAGGCGGTAGTCAACAACACTTGCCAGATCTTCTAAGATCATGAAGTTGGTGACAAAGGTAAAATTCCCAACAAGGATATGCATGTCCTTAACCCTCCCAACGAAGTTGCAAACTCCGCCGGGGCACTTGGGGTCTTTCCTAGGCTCAAGTGGTGTGTTTATGATCTGGCTATAAAGGCCTGATGACATCACGTTGGTTGGGGATTCACAGTCAATGTAAGCATGCTCAACGTATTGGTACCCAATCATACATGGTATCTTCACATTCCCCGGATCACCCCTCTTAATCTTTGGGTCAATTCTAACAAAAGGTGGTCCAGGGTTATCAACTAGGTTGTTATAGTAAGCAATCTCCTCCTTAGTGGGGTATTCATTGAAATAATCATCCAACCTAGGATCTACCTTCACTTCATCAATTTTCTCAATCAACTTCTCAACCGTAAGATTATCCCGTTCTAAGTAATTATCTGAGTATATGGCGGTCTCTAAGTTGTTCAAGGCATAATCAAGCTCTATATCAATCATTCTACTGAGCTCTCTGAGCTCACTAATCTCATTCTCAAGTTGGCTACGCAACAAAGCTACTTCGCCAGGTGTAAGGGGTGGATTCGCGTTTTCCATAATGGCAAACTGAATAGTCAATGAAAATCTTATACGAACAAAAGCACAAAGAAAATAGATAGACTAAAGAGAAACCTAGAAAAATAAAATAAAAATCTCACTAGAAAGGAATCTAGTGAGTAGACCTAATAAAATAAAAATTCAACCTAAACAATAACTATTCCCCGGCAGCGGCGCCAAAAACTTGATGCGTGGTTTTGCGACCTTACAACAGGTTTTACCTCTCGAGGGATCTCAAGAGGCTTACAACCCCACCAGGCAGTGTACCTGACCGATGTAGTATAGTGTAGTGGTAAGTACCGGGGATTGATCGTTCTCCACAGGGAATAGTGTCGTTAGGATTGAAAAACTACTTTAATAGGTCTAAGGGTGAGGGAAGATTCTTTTTGTATTTTTATATTTTTATGAAAGCAAGTAAAATCTCGGGTTTGAAGGAGTGGGCGGAATTAGTTGCTAGTCAACTAACCCAAATGACTACAAATGCAAATAAAATAAAATAACAGAAAATGAAAAGGTCGTGAAACTTATGTGGAGAGAAATGTGTTTACTTAGATTTTCTTACTCCCTAACTATCTTTTACCGGTTGATTAGTGTGTATTAATTGCGTGGATGACGGGTGTATTCCTTAATACCAATCGTGGGGTGGCGTACGTACTTCCCCAACTCTACAAGCTCCTACTTCACTCCTATGTCGAGCCGGCTAGGAAGCTCCTAACATGGGATCACTAGAATTCGCTCATGCATTAAATACAACCATAAAAACCTAGTACGCATTGGTTCATGTTTCTTAAGACGTTCAAGCAAGTTACCGTATAGGAAGTTAGCCAGTTTTCTTAAGCCTAACATCGATAAACAATCATCCAATACAACTAATAACACACTAATAACCAATAATCAATAGTTAGGTTTCATTAGATCTAAGCAAACACAAGATAAATCTAGCCTAGCATGTTAATTAAAAGACAAGAACAAGATATAATCAAACAACACATAGACATATTGATTGATTAAATGAATACTTATCTTCAATTAAACATGGGAGATCCAAGGGTATGAAAACCCTTAAAAATGGCAGAAATTCGTCTTAGGGTTTCTCCTCACAAAGTTGCACACCAAAAGTTGCACACTAATGACAAAAAATTGCAAAACTATATATAGAGTTTAAGGGATGACGGCGTCACGTTGTAGATCTTGACGCCGTCACCTCGCCGTGTCTAGGGTTCCCGGATGGCCTTCTTGACGCCGTCCCTTTGTAGTGCTCCAAAATCCGCTCTGGCTTATCAAGGCTTGACGCCGTCAGAAATTGGCTTGACGCCGTCCCTCTTTAACTTAAACCGTGATGGCCTTGATCACCTTAAAGGGTGACGCCGTCAGAATTCCCTTGTAAAATTCTCTGGCTTATCATGTGTATTTTTCATATCCACCTCTTTTGCCAAGCCATGACGCCGTCAAGAGCAATACTTGACGCCGTCAAGGGTACTTTTCCAGCCGATTTTGAGACTTTGTCGTTTTCTTCACTTTTATGCTCCAAAAACGTCCAAAATGCTTCCTTTTCCAGATTTCTTTTCCAAAGTACCTAAAATGACAAAAGGAACGATTTAGGGCAATATTTGATCAAATAAATAAGATTTAGGGCTTAAATGACCCCCTAAAAGCGGTACACTTTTCGCTTCATCAAATACCCTTACACTTGAGATTTGCTTGTCCTCAAGCAAATGCGCTTTTATTCTAATCAAAATACAAGTTAGGGGTCATTTAACACTAATATAAAAGTAATTACAACAAATAATCGTTCCACTTTAATCATAATAAGCACGGAGATTACAAACTAGCACCTCACAAGTAGTGTTTAGATACTCACATCTCTCAGGTGTCATCAAAATAAATCTCATAAATGAAAACGGATAATATCTCTCACTACCTGTCATAGCAAATAGATTACCATAGGCTTGGGAAAGGATCGAAAACCTCCTCCACTAGGCGTAAGCACCTAAGATAAACTATCAAAGAGGGCTTTTACATGGGTTATAACGTGAGGTGTAGGGATATGATAAACACGGTTTTGTTGGATAAGGGATATTTTACTGGTGGCGAGTTAAAGATCTTGATTAATTACATGTACAATATGGCGTTGCTAAGCCAAGACTAGACTCGACTTAAGCTAAAAACAAAAAAACAAAAACATAAAACAAACATAAAATGAAACGGGATGGTAGTCCGTATGTTTTTTCTACTTTTCTTTTTCTCATTTTTTTTGTATTTTTTTTCTTGATTTTTTCGATTTTTTTTTTCTTCAAACATTCTTGCCCTACCATCCAAAATAATACATCATAGGGGCGTTGCATTCCCCTTACACTTGAACTTTTACATAACTTTACAAATAACTATCCTAATGACTCGAATTAAGATAATCGAAACACTTGGAGTACTTTTTTAAAAATATTTAGCACATATGGGGGTAATAAATGATGTTCTTCCCCATTACTCCATTACACTAGTACTTTACCCATAAGTCCCAATCGTCCCAAAACAATATGTACAAGGATATGACTCGACTTAGCAACCATGTAATCAATTAGATAATTAACTTGGTGTTTAAACAAATGTTGTCACAATAATGCACTAAAAATGAGTGCATACAAGGTAGGCTAAGGCGATTTGGGTGTACATTTAAGTGGGGTGTAAATAAATTCTTCCTTTAAGTAAAATGCTTAAAGGTCGAAACGAAAAGATAGGCTCTGAGGGGT
Source organism: Artemisia tridentata subsp. tridentata (assembly GCA_021014915.2). Classification (NCBI taxonomy): domain Eukaryota; kingdom Viridiplantae; phylum Streptophyta; class Magnoliopsida; order Asterales; family Asteraceae; genus Artemisia; species Artemisia tridentata. Next base: position 370,904,324 of record CP139507.1, read on the forward strand.
GTACAAGGGGTATCGTGTACCAAAAATGAGTACAACGCAAAGGGTGTGGGAGAATTACTTGACCAATGTAGCCAAAGTAATTATAACAAAAACACAGGTGTAAAACAATGGGTTAATCCTAATGCCTCTTATTATGTAGTAAATCTAACTACATGAATGTAGTCTCACTTGTGGCCTCGGAATGGTCCTAACGCAAGTTCTAGAATCTAAGTGCTACCGGTACACACATCATAGCATAAATGCTTTTCCTACCAATTCTAGGGGCGAACCTCACATATTTGGGGGTGGAAAATTTTTTAGTGGTACGGTTTTTGTGCTAGTCATATAACTCCTATCCATGAGACGCTCATTAAGATCAAAGTTTTACTCCTAAATGTTGTAAAAAATTTTAAATTTGGCACTAAAATTGCCCTAACAGGTATTTCTCTCAGTTTTATTACACATCTACCATTAAACAAATAAAAATCAAGCGTAATTGTATTCTCTAAAGTATCGTATTTTTACCCCCCCTTACACTTAAGATGAACATTGTCCCCAATGTTCAAATGACAAGATGTAAAAGTAAAAAGGTAAGAGAATGAAATCAAATACTCCCCTGATTCGCTCGGTGGATAAAAAGGTAACACGGTTAGATCTTCATCCAAGTGAATGTAGAAGCTCCAAGACTAAAGCATCGCCAAAAGCTTGATTCCACATACATTTCCTTGTCCAAAATAACCTGTTAAACCTGAGAAAACAAACACGAAAACCTGCATAACATCGGCGGGATAAATCTATATATAAGGATATAATGCTTGTGGAATGATAATTTTGCAGATTCCTGGAGATTATAAGTTAGAGATTTAACAAAAACTTTTTATGAAAACAAAACTTTCAAAAATTTCAGAAGATTAACACCTGACGCCGTCAGGTTGTAAATCCTGACGCCGTCAGAAATGATCTGACAGAATTCTCATGTTAAGTTTCCGGAAAATTTCTGGAAAAACCTATACCTTACTTCCTGGAATTCCTGCAAAACATCATTATGACTCGATACAAGCATTTGACTCAAACAAATACTAATATGTATGTTAATTTAATATTATTATGATTCATGTTCATTTGTGTTCTAATAAACCGATTTAGATTTCCCTTACACTTATCTTTTGCAAAATACCTTTATATGTAGTTAAGACGAAGTTAAAAACAAAATAAAGCATTTTCACAAATTAGTTTTGAACATGAATCAATAATAATAAAAATTAAACATACATACGGAAACAAATAAAATCAAACAAACAAACAAATAAATAAACACACAAAAAGAAAATAAAGCTTGGGTTGCCTCCCAAGACGCGCTTTTCTTTATTAACGAGTCTTGTAGCTAGATTCAAAGTCACGGGTTCTACGTTTTTCCGTTTTGCTTCTCAATTGCCCCTCTAATCATCCTAACAACCTCCATATCAACTTTGTATTTAGGTCCTAGGTTCAAGCAATCTTTATAATAAAGGCTTCTCTTATTCCAAACATAGTCCATGCCTTTTTCTTTATCCTCATCATTGATGTCCTCAATCGCACCAATGTTGTCCTTGTCAAATCGAGGCACAAAACGAAATTCATTTACCCGATAAGGCATCCTATATGTGATCCTATCAATGTGATTAGAAAACTGAACCGTGCCTCCTAAACGATCATACTTTAAATTGGATGCTTCAATAAATGGCTTACCTAACACCACGCGAGATAGGCGGCAGTCAACAACACTTGCCAGATCTTCTAAGATCATGAAGTTGGTGACAAAGGTAAAATTCCCAACAAGGATATGCATGTCCTTAACCCTCCCAACGAAGTTGCAAACTCCGCCGGGGCACTTGGGGTCTTTCCTAGGCTCAAGTGGTGTGTTTATGATCTGGCTATAAAGGCCTGATGACATCACGTTGGTTGGGGATTCACAGTCAATGTAAGCATGCTCAACGTATTGGTACCCAATCATACATGGTATCTTCACATTCCCCGGATCACCCCTCTTAATCTTTGGGTCAATTCTAACAAAAGGTGGTCGAGGGTTATCAACTAGGTTGTTATAGTAAGCAATCTCCTCCTTAGTGGGGTATTCATTGAAATAATCATCCAACCTAGGATCTACCTTCACTTCATCAATTTTCTCAATCAACTTCTCAACCGTAAGATTATCCCGTTCTAAGTAATTATCTGAGTATATGGCGGTCTCTAAGTTGTTCAAGGCATAATCAAGCTCTATATCAATCATTCTACTGAGCTCTCTGAGCTCACTAATCTCATTCTCAAGTTGGCTACGCAACAAAGCTACTTCGCCAGGTGTAAGGGGTGGATTCGCGTTTTCCATAATGGCAAACTGAATAGTCAATGAAAATCTTATACGAACAAAAGCACAAAGAAAATAGATAGACTAAAGAGAAACCTAGAAAAATAAAATAAAAATCTCACTAGAAAGGAATCTAGTGAGTAGACCTAATAAAATAAAAATTCAACCTAAACAATAACTATTCCCCGGCAGCGGCGCCAAAAACTTGATGCGTGGTTTTGCGACCTTACAACAGGTTTTACCTCTCGAGGGATCTCAAGAGGCTTACAAACCCCACCAGGCAGTGTACCTGACCGATGTAGTATAGTGTAGTGGTAAGTACCGGGGATTGATCGTTCTCCACAGGGAATAGTGTCGTTAGGATTGAAAAACTACTTTAATAGGTCTAAGGGTGAGGGAAGATTCTTTTTGTATTTTTATATTTTTATGAAAGCAAGTAAAATCTCGGGTTTGAAGGAGTGGGCGGAATTAGTTGCTAGTCAACTAACCCAAATGACTACAAATGCAAATAAAATAAAATAACAGAAAATGAAAAGGTCGTGAAACTTATGTGGAGAGAAATGTGTTTACTTAGATTTTCTTACTCCCTAACTATCTTTTACCGGTTGATTAGTGTGTATTAATTGCGTGGATGACGGGTGTATTCCTTAATACCAATCGTGGGGTGGCGTACGTACTTCCCCAACTCTACAAGCTCCTACTTCACTCCTATGTCGAGCCGGCTAGGAAGCTCCTAACATGGGATCACTAGAATTCGCTCATGCATTAAATACAACCATAAAAACCTAGTACGCATTGGTTCATGTTTCTTAAGACGTTCAAGCAAGTTACCGTATAGGAAGTTAGCTAGTTTTCTTAAGCCTAACATCGATAAACAATCATCCAATACAACTAATAACACACTAATAACCAATAATCAATAGTTAGGTTTCATTAGATCTAAGCAAACACAAGATAAATCTAGCCTAGCATGTTAATTAAAAGACAAGAACAAGATATAATCAAACAACACATAGACATATTGATTGATTAAATGAATACTTATCTTCAATTAAACATGGGAGATCCAAGGGTATGAAAACCCTTAAAAATGGCAGAAATTCGTCTTAGGGTTTCTCCTCACAAAGTTGCACACCAAAAGTTGCACACTAATGACAAAAAATTGCAAAACTATATATAGAGTTTAAGGGCTGACGGCGTCACGTTGTAGATCTTGACGCCGTCACCTCGCCGTATCTAGGGTTCCCGGATGGCCTTCTTGACGCCGTCCCTTTGTAGTGCTCCAAAATCCGCTCTGGCTTATCAAGGCTTGACGCCGTCAGAAATTGGCTTGACGCCGTCCCTCTTTAACTTAAACCGTGATGGCCTTGATCACCTTAAAGGGTGACGCCGTCAGAATTCCCTTGTAAAATTCTCTGGCTTATCATGTGTATTTTTCATATCCACCTCTTTTTCCAAGCCATGACGCCGTCAAGAGCAATACTTGACGCCGTCAAGGGTACTTTTCCAGCCGATTTTGAGACTTTGTCGTTTTCTTCACTTTTATGCTCCAAAAACGTCCAAAATGCTTCCTTTTCCAGATTTCTTCTCCAAAGTACCTAAAATGACAAAAGGAACGATTTAGGGCAATATTTGATCAAATAAATACGATTTAGGGCTTAAATGACCCCCTAAAAGCGGTACACTTTTCGCTTCATCAACCTTACATAACGAAACGTCCCGCAGCAACGCGCGGGTTACATCCCTCGTTGTTACTGCTTCTGGGCCTGGTTTTGGTGATTGGCAATGGAGACTTGCTACATTACCCTTTGCGTTTGGGGGGCTTGGAGTATATTCTGCAGGTGATGTCTTAAACTATGCATTTCTTGCGTCTAGACTTCAATCTGCTGGCCTGCAGACTATGTTGCTTCGACATTCTGGTATCGTAACCTCTGGACCTTCCTTTGATGACGCCTTGTGTGCTTTTAATGTGAAAATGGAGATTGACCTTTTGAGTAATCCGTGTGAGATCGCTGCCCCCAAACTCATGAAGAAACTGGCATATATATATTTCACACGTGTTACCCGAACTGCTGAATCTACATTTTCTCTATCTACTCGACAGATGTCGTTATGGAAATCGCAAATGGAGGACTACACTTCGGACTGGTTTAGGGTAGTTCCGATATCTGGGTTGGGACAGACTATGAATGCCAGGACCTATCGTTGCGTGTTATGTTATCGGCTTGGTGTCCCCCTATTTTCTGTTCAGATGCCGTGCTCAGCCTGTTCCAGGGTCTTTGCTGGTGATATTTATGGGGACCATGCTGTATCTTGTGCTGGTATTATTGGTATTAAACATCGGCATAACATGGTACGTGATGTTCTTGTTGACATATGTTCTCGATCTGGGGTTTCGGCTCGTAAAGAGGTCGACATTGGACTTTGTGGTGAAAGGGACAAATCTTTACGTCCTGCTGATGTGTTGCTCTACTCGTGGGATGGAGGACTTGATGTTTGTGTTGATTTGACTGGATCATCGCCCTTAACGTAGACTGGTATGGTTGACTTCGTGCCGGGTCATGTGGTGATTGAGGCTGCACAACGTAAATGCATCAAGTATGAGGCTAAGTGCACAGGTATGGGATATGGGTTCCTCCCCTTCTCTTTCTCTTCTTTTGGGGAACTTGAAAAGGACGCTGTGACTTTATTGAAGCGTATTCGAAAGTTTTCGATGACTCAAGACATTGGAGCACGTGCTGCTGCTCATATTTTTAGTAGGATTAGCTTTTCTATAGCTAGAGGAGTGGGAGCCCAATTAGTATCTCGGCTCCCCTCTAATTTCTTGTAAATCCTATATGTTTCTAATAAAGTGATTATGTTATTAAAAAATAATAATAATAATAATAATAATAATAATAAAACAACAACAACAACAGCAACAACAACAACAACAACAACAACAACAACAACAACAATAATAATAATAATAATAATAATAATAATAATAATATACGCTCTATAGATATTGTGTAAAATTATATTATTAATTAATTATACGATTCTACAAAATACATGTCCGTACATTTAGATGATGTGTTGTCTACCCCAACCGATGCGTTGAACCTTAAAACACATACCCCCGACCCACGTGTGCTTCTCTAGTTTTAAGCACAAGTCTGTCTGTGGATTAACCGACTTCTTTTTGTTTAATTTTTACTTTTTTAGTGTATGAGTGTATTATGGGGCATGTTTTTGTTCAAGTGGGGTATGTTTAGGTGATAAAGTTGGTGGTCTTATTACTTGTTCACGCAAATCCTAATATCAAGATCGACCAAAGGGTTTGTAAGGGAGAATCATTTTGTTGGTTGCGTCAAGTATCGACCACTACCGCACAGCTAGTACTAAGGCTAGATCCTATGCACAATTGGAGAGTACAAGATCATTTGAAGTCGATTTAAGGTTTGCCAAAACCCTAATCTGTTGACAAATGAAGAGGAGGAGGGGAGTCGGATTTTAGGGTTTAGAGGAATGTTATGGTTCTAGTTTTGGAAGCCTTGTATTTATAGGGCACCTAAGGACATTCCTAATTGATAGTGTATAGGACCTTTATCCCAATTGACTAAGGCCTATACACTAAATATCAACCCAAATATAAGCCCACCGAAGCCATAATTCGGCAATTAGGCATGGGACATCACGAAACCATTAGAAACCTGAACCGAGCCTGATATAATAATCCCAGGGCAAAGGATTTCGGATTGAATAGTCCAGTATCAAACCGTTACGGAAGGGCTTGGTCATATTACAAGCTTCCTACCCTTCAACCACTCGATACTCCGCCTAAGAGTCAAGGATCAGAGCGGCGAACAAACAAAAGATATCAACCTCGATGATTCCTGAAAGATAATGACTCCCTCCTGAGCACAGGCCAGCCGCATACTTAACATGCTACGCCGTTGCCTAATAGACCAAAACACACACCTTTTAGGGTGCTTGCATTCCTTGATATGTTACGCGTAGGTGCAAGTTTTAAAAATTTATAAACACGATTTATCCAATTCTCTAGTTAACACATACGAGCAAGTATACTCGTTCGTGGTAGTAAAGGTGGGTAAGTCGAGATCGTCCTAATGGAGTTGGTGTTAGAACTTAGTAAAACTAGTTTTTTACAAAAAGGGTTGTCAATCCAATTTGGTGTAAATTCAAAAGTAAGTAAAATCCAATCAATCAAAAACATATACTTGTGTGTAATACCTTGACTAATTGCATGGAGTAATCTACAAAGTTTGGTGTAACTTGTAGTGATGCACAACTTAATATGAATGATTCACAATCAATGGTTTTTATCATGAAAAATCATCTCTAAGAATTCAATCTCCTAGTTTATTCCTTTCGGCCTTTTCAACTATGACGACAATTCTATTAAACTCTTTGTTGTTTGAAAAGCATTTCTTATCTTAAGAATTCTTACGAATCCTTTCGGCCCTTTCTCGTGATGAAATCATTTCCAAATCTATTTTAATGAGTTAATATGGTGCTTGTCACACACCATAGCCCATACTAATTCGTGCACTAACGTTTTGGAATAAAAACATAAAGAAAATCCTTTCGGTCCTTTTTATTCTTTAAAACTGTTTTTACCAACTAATTAAGCAAGATTAGATTGTATTTCAACAAACTCATAAAACAAGACATGTTTTCATACATCACTATAAAATAAGAATACTCCAACAATTGTCACATCATACACACAAGTATACCAAAAATCACTCCATAACAATTATAATCAAACACAAGTAACAAACCATTCTTTCATTCAACTTAAAGTAAAAGTAGTTCATAGTAATTTTAAACAAGAGATACCTAGTTTTGGAATTACAAGAACTAGAATTGTGGAACTATAGCAACCACACTCCTCCAATCGCCTATTACTACACGTAAAACAACTCCACACTCGAACACAACTCTTGAGACTTTAACTCAAAGTTCCTGGACGTTTTTTCACAGCAATTACAAGCTTTCGGGCAATGATAATAAGTTAGTAAGGACTTGGTGTAAGCCTTTACTAGGTTTTTGGGGTGTCACACTTTGTAAACTAGCCTAGGGTCCTATATATAAGTACAAGAACCCTTTCTCCTCAAGCAAAAACGTCCTCTATTAGTAAATAAGCAGGAAATGATAAGCCACCATGATTATGGGGCTTAAATTCGTCATTAAATGGAACTTTGTAACAACCTCTTCATCCAACCGATCGGTATTAGGCTCCAACCGATCGGTTTGGCTTCTCGGTAAAATACCCCGACTTCCATCCGATCCGGATGCGGGCTCCATCCGATCGGATGGAGTCTTCTGCCACACACAACTTTTGATTTTTCTTTTCTTTTCTTGTCGCGAGCTTTATCCTTGGTTGTGGCACTAATTTCTTCTATAGAACTCGATCTTTTCTTGATATTTGAACATAAAAATCTTGACATTATCAAATCCTTGAGTTCTCGTGTGGTTTCTCTCTCGTTTTCATCTCGGGAATCTTCCAATGTGCATAATTACTTCAATTCTTCATCTTTTTGTCATCTTTTCCTGTACTTGGCTACATTCACTTGCATATACACTTTTTCACGATTTAGTAACAAATACACACAAATATAACCAAATATAGTGCACAAAACTACTGATAACGTAACTAAAAACATGTTCATTTTGAACGTTATCAAATTCCCCCACACTTGAGTTTTGCTCGCCCTCGAGCAAGTCTAGCTTTTAGAAAACTAATCTCAATGGTATCGTCATCATGATTCTAAAAAATCCAACAACCATCCCAAAGGAACAATTGCTATTTTTAATTTAAATGTGAAAAAAAAAAATCCTTGAAACATAAACAAGTTAGTTTGAGCTTGATAACATAACTAAGCACCTCACAAAGGAATTTTAAATTCACTCAACACTCTAAGGGTAAATTTATTGGTAAATCACTCAATGCTCAGTCATGATTCATGTTTCTTACCATAAGCTTGTACAAGTATCAAAACAACAAAATAAAACATCAAAGAGGTCTTTTATTCGGGTTTAAGGTTAAGGGTTAAGGTTTACCTGGCTAATGTGCAAATACTTCATACAAGAATATAATAGCTCGCTAGCAACGAATTCTTGATTAGCTAAGCAACGGATGGTCACTAGATTGTACCTTGGTTCGCTGACAACGTTACTTGCATAACGGATGGTCACCAAAATACGCACTAGCTCGCTAGCAACGTTTTTCAACTATTCAAAAACCCGGATGGTCACTACACATCCATGCACTACATATCTAAACAAGCCATCACTTAATCCGGATGCTCGAAAGCTAACAACGAATAAAGTAATTGGTAAAAGGTAGGGAATAGACATGGGAATTATTTATGATTGGTTCCTACAAAATGAAAAATAAATAAGAATCAAGTCCAAATTCCGTTCCCAACTCTTTATACCTTCAAATGATCACTTCCCAAACTTCTTCGATTGTTATTCTGCATCTCATACTCACTTCTTTCTTCCTTCATAGCTCATTGGCTAACTTTTATTCATACACTATAGCTCATTGGCTATTCACCTTTTTTTTTTTTTTTTTTTGAACTCACTTCTTTTTCGTCACCCCCACACTTTGGATGAGCACACGCTACAAAAAAATACAAATAAGAGTAGCGACCTCCTTCTTCATTGAAACAACACATACACATATCAAAGTGTGGTCAACATGCAATCATAAAAAAAATAGTTTTGAACTTCAATTGAACTTGATTCGGGTAAGGCTAAGGTGTAAGGTGTAAAATCTTTTTGTATTTTTCTGGATTTAATCAAAAGAACAGATAGGCTCAGAAGGTGTAACTAAGGGTATCTAGCGTAAAAGATTAACATTAACAAATGGGTTCCAAATACTAGGATAACTAACCGATGTGGTCAGCAAAAATATTTCTGTAAACGGATGGCCATTTGGTGTAAATCCTAAGTTGCCTCTTATCATTTGAATTATTTTATCACTCGAAAGTAATTTTAACCGTAATGCATAACAGGTACAAGTTCTAGAATCAACATAATCACCGGCACACTCATAACGAAATACAAAGCATAAGAAATGCTCTATACAAAAAGGCTTAAATCCTCACAATTTAAGGTGGGTTATAACATGTACTAGTAAATGTTATCGATTCCAAAATTGAAATAGCTCTCATAACTTGATTAAATTCCAAAAAAATTTCAAATATCCTCATTTTTACCATTGAATAAAAAAAACAACTAGAAAATCAAAGGCGAGCACATTCTAGTCACTCGAATCCAAAATTCTACTAAAACCTAAAAAATTAAAAATTAAACCAATTTTTCCTATTTTCTTCCCTCCCCCGCACTTAAGTTTTGCATTGTCCTCAATGTAATAAAAATGAACTTCAAAGTAAAGGAAATGGGAAAAATTTAGTTAAAAAGGTACTACCAGGGAAAATACGCCTACGCATATTTGATCATAAATAAGCAAATGAGTTCTTCCAACTCCAAGTATTGATCAACAATAAGCTTCAGGTACTTCTCCCCTGCAAAAACTGCAAAAATATATGAAACAAACAAACAAACAAACAAAAATACTAAAACAAACCAAAGTAATTAAAGATAAAAAAAAATATATATATAAAATCAATCTTAAGAAAATTAAGTTAAGAACATAGAAATAGAAATTGTTCGACCAACAATTGTTTTGAAAACACAAACATCACAAACCAAATCACCGATGATCATTCATCATCGTGATCCATGCCATCAGGATGAATTCTTTCATCTTCACTCTCCTCGTCCTCCTCTTCTTCTACTTCCTCATAATTTTCTTTTCCTTCAAAAACTGTATAAACTTTTTGCCTCTTTCTTCCGACACCTGATGAAGATCCACCCACATCATAACTCGAACCTCCAACATTAGGAACTCTACCATAAACCGGCACTGGTTCAGGAAATGGTGCGTACCCAGGATATGGGTAAGGATATTGGCCATTATATGGGTCATACTGTAACGGGTAGGGTGGAACGTTTGGTAGGTTGTAGGGAGGTACCTCATAATTAGCTTCACTAGCCACATGTTGGAGCATCAGGATAGAGTAATCAAAATTGTAATTCTGCCTCATCATCATAGAATCTCTCCACACGTCCCTACGCTCTATCTCGTTTAATTCCTTGTTCCAATCCCCCCATCCCGAGTCGAAACTACCCGGTGCATGAACATTCCTTATATTCGGTGGTGGTTGGTATGGTGGTTGTTGGTAAGGTTGTTGTGGTGCGGCCATCGTTGGTTCCGTCCAAGCTCCCAACTTTCTTCCTCTTCTATCCAACGCTCTACCAAAACTTTTGGCATCCCACGTTTCACTTTCCGTTGGCTCCGAACACTTCACCAATTCCTCATCTTCAAAATAACCCAAATTTCTTGTCAATGCGGTCACATAGTGACCTCCACAAATCTCACTATTATCCTTAATTCCTGGTGCCCTTCTTGAAAGATATTCGGCTATAATCCAAGCCATGTTCCCATTCTTGTCTTCCTCCAACAATTTCATTAACCACAAATCTGGTTGATTGCACTTGTCTCGACTCCCCGTCCTGTGTAAAACTCCCCACGCGATCAATTTTTGTAAAATCTTCATAATAAGATTCCTCAACCTGGAGGAGTTCCTTCTATTGCAACCCGGATCACCAACTCGGTTCCAATACTCTGCTATACCTTCATAATCATTGTGGTTCCTTACTAACCTCACAAAATGAGGTGCAAACAAACGATGCTCAATCTCCTCTTGCTCATACAATCCTAAAGCAACCGCAAACTCTGGCAACGTGTAGGCATGCTCGTTTCCGCAAAGCCTAAACCATATACATACATCTCCCATAACATCAACAACCTTTCTTTCAAAATAAAATGTAGAGAAAAACTCCAAACACCACTCACGATTAACATTCTCATAAATACTAAACGCTCTCTCCCACGACAAATCTTCAAAACTATCACCATCACCCTCATACACATACGACATCCTCATCATATTTCTCAACTCATTCTCACACTCATAATCCACAAATAAATCCCAATCAACTAACCTCGGCTTAGCAATCTTTCGAACCTGTAGCTTTAACAATCGCTCACGAAAAGCGTGCTTTTCCTCCTTCCTTAACTTGCTAAACTTCAAATTTTCATTACTCTCCGGATTAAGAGTGTATGTGACCTTACTCTTCGCATTTCTTTTGACATATTTGATCACAATTGGGTTAACACTCGCACGTGATGAATGTGTACTACCTGCAACATAACTCTATAGGAAACACAATTATTTGTTAGTGTGAGAGCATAAGAACCAAGGCTACATGATTTAGAAGTACAAAAAAACTCGTTTTCGAAAAATTTTTTTTCCATTTACCAAGCCCTCCATCCGATCGGTAAATTACTCTGCCCAACCGATCGGTTCTGGCCCGCAACCGAATTGGTTGGGTCTTTCTGTGAGAAATAATTTTTCCTCTTTCGACTCAAAATCAATTCTATCAATTCCTACTCTTTCCTATCCTGCATTTGATCAATTATAGTGGTTTCTACATATCCCATTCATCCCTATAACAATCCATATCATATTCATATGATTTCTCAATCAATCCTAGAACACAAGAACACTACCAAATCAAAACTCCTCAATTTGTGTTCTAACTCACAATGTACCATCCTAACATCACTAATTAACAACTAAATAACATCTGGGAATCATCAATTGCAACCTAAATCGATTCAAAGTTTTGACCCAATTCAATCCGAAAATTCAATCAATCAATTCTTCCTCAAAACTTAATCAATCAATCTAATTCTTTTTGCAATCTATTCCTCTATCATTTACCCATCTCTTCCAGAAAAATTACATCTTAATTCGAACTATATCAAAAATACCCAAATTCTGACCTAATTCAATTAATCCGAATTAAAACCTAATTAACACAAATTGATGATGTTACTTACTTGTTTTGGTGCCATGGATGATCCTTGAACTCTCCTGCAACTCTTAATTATCTCCTAATGGTCAAATTTTTGAAACCCCAAGCTTGGTGGATTGTGTGTGTGTGAGTTTTTGTGATTTTTGAAATTCTGAGTTTATATATATAACTCCATCCGATCAGTATTTGATCCAACCGATTCGGATTAAGTTTTTTTTTTTTTTTTTTTTTTTTTTTTTTTTTTTTTTTTTTTTTTTTTTTTTTTTTTGCAAAAACTTCACTTTTCTACTTGCCAACACTTGATGATACTTGTGAGGTCAAGTGGAAGTGTTTTTACTCTTCAAAAATACTTTCTCTTGTGTATAAAAATACTCCACCACACTAGTCTACCAACTTGTTGTCCAAAATCTATCTCTACTAATCTAAACAAAACTAACTCTAAAAAAAATCTTAACTAAAAACATAACTTCATAACTTCATAAAAAGAAACAAAAGTCTTAACTTAAACTTAAACTTAAATGCAAACATTAAAAATACTCAAAATGCATAAGAATTAAAAAGAAAACAAACAAATAACTTGCACAAGCTTTGTGCTTATTCTTCAAACTTGTTCACTTGAATCTTTCATCCTTGAAAATACTCTTGCCTCAATATGTCTTCATTTTGAAACTTCCCGGACAATTTCCGGTTAGTCTTTTGCGTTTTAAATCTCCTTGCAAAGTTTCTTCCCTCCGGACAAACTATATCAAACTTCACGTGCCAATCTCCGTCTCCTTCTTCCTTCTTGTAAACACTAGAACCTTCGGGTCCCCATTCCAAATTCTTTAGTTGGACCGGTAACGATCCAAGAAAATCTGTCAACTTGTTAAAAACAAAAACATTTTTAAAAGGGTTATAGAAAGCCTCCATAGCTAGAGCTCTTTCCATCTCATCTTCAATGTCAAAGTAACTCGGAGCAACCGGCCCATATTTAGGCCTCCCTTCTTCATCTCTACCCACTTCAAAACAACCCAAGTGGTCTTCTTCTTCTTCTTCTTCATGAACTTTCTTAACAATCTTTCCTCTAGGTTTGGGATAATACGTATGCTTCTAGATTCCATCATTAATAGTCATAGTACCTCGCCCCATATCTATAATAGCTCCACACGTTCTCAAAAACGGTCTACCTAACAACAATGGTAACTCCTTATCCACCGGAATGTTAAGTACTAGAAAATCCGCCAAAAAGGCTTGATACCCTACTTGGACTCTAACATTCTTTACTTCTCCCATTGCCTTTGCTCGTGAATTATCAGCCATAGTAAGATTATATTGATTTGGTTGAGGATTTGCAAGTCCTAATCTCCTATACAATGGATACGACATTACATTCACACTTGACCCCGTGTCGGCCAATGCATACATCGCATCTATCCCATTCACTTTAATCGGCAACACAAAATTTCCCGGATCGCTCATCTTCTTAGGCAACCCATTCTCAACTATTCTCTCTCTTTCAATCTCATCAAAATTCTTATCTTCTAACCTAGCCCTTGCCATCATAACTGCATCCAACTTCTTATGATAGGTCATGTAATTATTCAACACATCAATAACCGGCTTCTCCTCCATAAGCTCATTAAACTTCATCTCCAAGTTTTCCAAAATCGCTTCCTTTTGCTCTTGAGTTAACGGTTTAACAATTTGTGGTGATTTGGGTGATGATTTAGATGATGAAGAACTTTCATTCTTAGGGGTGGAGGGTTGGGTAAGTTTGTTAAGTGGTGTTTTCTTTCTATTCGCTTTTCCCATTTTAACAATCTCTCCTTTTCCTACCTTCTCTTCTACCATATCATCCACATCAATCCTCATCTCTCCTATTGCAAAATCAATCCTACACTTAGTTTTGAACCATAAAATCTCTACCAAACACAACTTCCGGTTCATCAGCATTCCCATATTCTAAAACAACAAAATCAACTTTGAAAATGTGACCATGAATATTAATATGCACATCTCTCACCATTTTTCTTCCATAATCCTCATAGTCAAGTCGAACGAAACCAAGCATACCAAGCATATCTTCCGTAATGTAGTTGTCACCGTACTCCATATTAAGCTGAGCATCCCAAGCTTTTATACCTTCCACACCACAAGGTGTAGAGTACCTCATGAACGGTGCATCAAATTCTTTGGGTGGTGCTCGTGTGAACACAACAACTCTCTTCTCCTTAGGTAAACAAACCAGGTTTTATCCAACTTCTTCTTTCCTTTCTACATCAACCTTAACTTCTTCCAAAATATTTTCCAAATGCTCCAATGAATCACCCGAGTCATTGAACATCTCTTCCAAATTTCTCAAGTATTCAGAAACTTCGCTTAAACTCTCCATTTCACTAAAGCAATTAACAACTATAACATAACCACAACCAAAAGAAATCCAAACTATTAGCGTTAGGGTTAGTCATAATCGAAACATATCAAAAATGAAATCAAATCAAGTAAAAACAAGTTCAAACTCTCAAAACATCAAAACAACTAAAAATTAAAAATTAAAAATTAAAAAAAAAAACTTTTCCAAGGCATCCATCCGATCGGTTTAACATTCCTTCCATCCGATCGGATGGTTGAATCGTAAAAATCCATTTTACCCAACCGAATCTGATGTGGGCAACATCCGATCGGTTGGATCAACTTTTTCTAAAAAAAAACTTTTATATATACATAATATATATATATATATATATATATATATATATATATATATATATATATATATATATATATATATATATATATATATATATATATATATATATATAAAACTAAATTAAAACCTTAATATAAAAATTATCTCCTAAAATAAAAACTAATTTTCTAAAAATGAAAAATAAAACATAATTAATAATTTTTAATAACCACTTACTAATTAACTATCATTAACTAACTAAATTATTAAAAAACTCTTAATCTACTTCATCATTAAACATATAATTAAACTACATTAACTACTAAATTAAAAACATTAAAAACATTAAAATGGCTAAATGATAATCATTAAACATATAATTAAACAACTAATCAATTATAACTATTATTAGTATTAATCTAACATTAAACTACCATTAAAAGGACTAAATAACACTTAAACATAAAAACCTAAAAATTTTACCGAGGGCTCCGACCGATCGGATGGACATCCATCCGATTCGGTTGGTCCCGAACCAACTTTTTTTTTACCTTCTAAACTTTTTCATCAAAACACGAATTTCTGATATCAAAAACTAATTAAACTACAAAATTCAAACAATTTCAATCAACTCCCCGGCAGCGGCGCCAAGAACTTGATGTGTTACGCGTGGGTGCAAGTTTTAAAAATTTATAAACACGATTTATCCAATTCTCTAATTAACACATACGAGCAAGTATACTCGTTCGTGGTAGTAAAGGTGGGTAAGTCGAGATCGTCCTAAGGGAGTTGGTGTTAGAACTTAGTAAAACTAGTTTTTTACAAAAAGGGTTGTCAATCCAATTTGGTGTAAATTCAAAAGCAAGTAAAATCCAATCAATAAGTTGTCAATCCAATTTGGTGTAAATTCAAAAGCAAGTAAAATCCAATCAATCAAAAACATATACTTGTGTGTAATACCTTGACTAATTGCATGGAGTAATCTACAAAGTTTGGTGTAACTTGTAGTGATGCACAACTTAATATGAATGATTCACAATCAATGGTTTTTATCATGAAAAATCATCTCTAAGAATTCAATCTCCTAATTTATTCCTTTCGGCCTTTTCAACTATGACGACAATTCTATTAAACTCTTTGTTGTTTGAAAAACATTTCTTATCTTAAGAATTCTTACGAATCCTTTCGGCCCTTTCTCGTGATGAAATCGTTTCCAAATATATTTTAATGAGTTAATATGGTGCTTGTCACACACCATAGCCCATACTAATTCGTGCACTAACGTTTTGGAATAAAAACATAAAGAAAATCCTTTCGGCCCTTTTTATTCTTTAAAACTGTTTTTACCAACTAATTAAGCAAGATTAGATTGTATTTCAACAAACTTATAAAACAAGACATGTTTTCATGCATCACTATAAAATAAGAATACTCCAGCAATTGTCACATCATACACACAAGTATACCAAAAATCACTCCATAACAATTATAATCAAGCACAAGTAACATACCATTCTTTCATTCAACTTAAGGTAAAAGTAGTTCATAGTAATTTTAAACAAGAGATACCTAGTTTTGGAATTACAAGAACTAGAATTGTGGAACTATAGCAACCACACTCCTCCAATCGCCTATTACTACACGTAAAACAACTCCACACTCGAACACAACTCTTGAGACTTTAACTCAAAGTTCCTGGACGTTTTTCACAGCAATTACAAGCTTTCGGGCAATGATAATAAGTTAGTAAGGACTTGGTGTAAGCCTTTACTAGGTTTTTGGGGTGTCACACTTTGTAAACTAGCCTAGGGTCCTATATATAAGTACAAGAACCCTTTCTCCTCAAGCAAAAACGTCCTCTATTAGTAAATAAGCAGGAAATGATAAGCCACCATGATTATGGGGCTTAAATTCGTCAGTAAATGGAACTTTGTAACAGCCTCTTCATCCAACCGATCGGTATTAGGCTCCAACCGATTGGTTGGGCTTCTCGGTAAAATACCCTGACTTCCATCCGATCCGGATGCGGGCTCCATCCGATCGGATGGAGTCTTCTTCCACACGCAACTTTTGATTTTTCTTTTCTTTTCTTGTCGCGAGCTTTATCCTTGGTTGTGGCATTAATTTCTTCCGTAGAACTCGATCTTTTCTTGATATTTGAACATAAAAATATTGACATTATCAAATCCTTGAGTTCTCGTGTGGTTTCTCTCTTGTTTTCATCTCGGGAATCTTCCAATGTACATAATTACTTCAATTCTTCATTTTTTTGTCATCTTTTCCTGTACTTGGCTACATTCACTTGCATATACACTTTTTCACGATTTAGTAACAAATACACACAAATATAACCAAACATAGTGCACAAAACTATTGATAACGTAACTAAAAACATGTTCATTTTGAACGTTATCATTCCTGCTCGGGAATACATAGCATTACCAAGATAATGACTGGGAAGCTGTGAAGAGACCATACCTAAGGTTCGGGAGATATTGAGCCAAGCTGATCAAAGTCAGCTCTTGGCTTTTGACTCTTCATCACAACTGATTTGGATAGTTTTGTTGGATGAGCAGGAAAAGCATAATCTCGGAAATAAAGCACCGAGATTGCAATAATCGTAGGAAAAAATGCCGAAAATCATCACCCAGTAATGGTTGACAAATAGACAATAAGAGCAAAAATCTCCTCCTGAGAACAGACTTCAAAGTAAGTTGTCATGAAAACCATAAGATTTAATATCATCTTGCCTATAAAAGAAAACATTTGGCAAAATGACACACGCCCTCGTCTGGGCACTTGAAATTTCAGACATGAAACTACCAAAAACCTCCCCCAAGGAAACATTCAAGGAATTCCAACCAAACAGGATGAAGCACCCTCAACTACATTCATACGCTCGACCTGAGCTTCGAAAAACTACGCTATTAACTGAGAAAAGATTTTGTAAACTCTTTCAAACAAAAGATAGCAAAAAACTTTAAGAACATCAAAACACACGCAGACACATGCTTTTGTTTCTTACAGTCCTCACGAAAAAGGTTTCCAAAGGAAAAAAGATACTTGGATTCTCTTTGAAAAAGGTTATGTATGGAATGACTTCCAAACGGCTCAAGGCACTCCCCTTTTTTAGACAAAGTAAACGGGCCCAAAGGACACGTGCCCAAAAATTATGCAGAGTCAAACCACATTGAAAGCGTGAATCTCACGCAAAAAAGCAGCGTCCTTTAAGGTGCCAAAATCTAGACATCGAAATGGCTAACTGATAGCCCGCAACGTAAATGTGGAAAAAATCTCAAAATCATCAGTCAAGAAAATCTCGAAATAACTAAGAGAAGACTGCTTACGATTGAGACAAAATCCCAGGCCATGCGAGCATTTAAAGCAAAACAAGCCTGAGAGCAGCAAGACTCACAACTACTCAATCTTTGTAATAACTCATCACAAATATTCACATTAAAAAAGATTACACACGCATACAACATGCAGCAGTCTTGGGAAAGAAAGTATTCTCCAAAACACTCAAACGTCATAATTAAGGAACCTGATAACTCGCATACCCATGCGGAGCAAAACAAATAACACTCCCTGGACCCAGGAAAACATATCAAGAAAATTTTAGGATGTCTCATCTCTTTAATATGAGTCCATCATCGCACTCCCCTAAAAGTATTCAAATACAGTAAAGGACTGGGGGGACTTGATAGCGTATAAGACCTTCAGCCCAGCTAGATAAGGCCCATACACTATATATCTATAACACCCTAAAACCGGTCCTTAAGTATTTATTACAAGAATGCCATTTGAATAGTTGACTATGACTTTTATAAGTTTTAAGGACTTACGGGATTGGTTAGTCAAACATGATAGTCAAAATATAAGTATTAATGTTATGTAAATAGTTATAGAAAATATGATGTGTCACAATTATGAGAAAAATGGACATAAGGGACTAAAGTTGTCATGTAGTAAATAAGTAATAAAGTAATATGTGGCCAAACTATGAGAAAAGGGACTAGAAGGACCAATTGTGTTAACAAAACTAGCATTATCTTAATCAAATTCCAGACATTTCCATCACATTCCATAATATTCTGGGAATGTGTTTGTGTGTGTGTCGACCTAGAGAGAAGAAAGAAGAGGGAAAGGCAATCTTGATGATCTAGTGATAAAGAGAATATGTTTATGATTCAATGATTAAGCCTTAATGATTATCCTATGCAAGTAAGTATTCCAATTAAATGTGTTAATTGTCAATCTAAGAAGTTAGGGTTCTCACACCCAAATTGGGGTTTTGGGTAATTATGTTTCTAAAACAAGAATTAATGAGTTTGTGATGATGGATCAAAAGGTCAATTGATGATTTTAGTGAAATTGGAGGTTTTCATCATATGATCAAGGTATTATCATATGATGTTAAGTGATTGTAAAAATGATGTTTAAGCTAATTAAATGGGTTTAAAGATTATGAGACTAATGGTATTGATTTAAAGTGTATAATTTTAGTTGTGTAATTAAATGTTGTGTCATTTTGATATAGCTAGGTTGCTTAGAAAGATTAATGGTGTTATTGTTGATGATGATGCCTTGAATTGCTTAGCTTGGAACTAAGGTAAGTAAAACGACACTTACATGCTATTATGTGGATTCTAACATGTATGTGTTTATGTGTATGTTATAATTTTATAGTAGAAAGAATTATGGTAGGATCGACCTAGTCTTGCTATAGGTTGATCATTATATGCAAGCAAGAAAGGTGCCTAAAGTGATGATGGATGTTCAATGTTATGAAGGATTATGTGTTTTGATGTTCAAGTTATGAAAGGTTATGTGCTCATAGTAATATGATGGTTTTAAATGTTTTAATGCTTACATGTTAATTGATATATAATAACATGTTACATCTTTTACTTACTAAGCTTTATGCTTATGTTTTAAGTTATTAATGTTTTGTACGTTTATATGTAATGAAGATGGTAAGCTTGGGCTAAGGCTTAAGTAATGTTAGTTCGGAAGGTTTGGAGGTTGGTAAAGAAGTAGGAGCTTAGGTAGATAGCGAGCTTAAGTCAATGTTGTACCCTCGTTGGTCTTAAAATGGTTTGTAAACTTATTGTCAAGTGTCAAGGTATATGTTTTGATCGATGAAGTAATTGCGTTGTAAAACGGTTTGTTTTAAAGCATGGTTTAAGTGTTTATGGTCATGGTTAAAGGGGTGTTTGGATTAACGTATGTTTGCACCCATTTTGGGATTTGAACGGGTCAATGGTCATGGATCAAAGTTGTCATGGTCTTTAATGTTAAATGAGCATTTGGTTCAAGTTTATGTGTTTGTTTTATGGTTAAAGGCGTATGGTATAAATTGTATTTGAAAGTGGGTCAAAATGGTGTTTGGCAACTAGCCATTCTTACCCATTTTGAATGTTAATGGGTAAAATTGATAGAACACTATTTGAATGGTTATTGAAATGTTAAGTAATGGTTTTGTTATGTCTTTGGTCAAGGTTGGGTTTGCATAAATAAGTTTTCTGGAAAATAAAGCTTTGATGGCTCCCAAATTCCAGAATCTTACACTAAAAGTATGAAAGTTTTGATGGTTCTCAAATGGCAGAATTTTGTGAGTAGATTTTCTCGGTTTTCTAAAAATCATATCTCCTAAATCGTAAGTCGTTACGGGTCGCGCCACCTGTCATTTTGAAGGTAATCGAGTCTAGTTTCATTTAAAAATAGTATCAAGGTCTGAATGTTAATAGATTTTTATCAGTTTATTAAATAGTAACAAAAGGTCCATTAAAGTTGGGTCGTTTCCGCGTAAAAGTTAAATTTTTTGGTCCAATCGGGCACGGGTCATAACAAATAGGTATCAGAGCTTCGGTTTAAATGAATTAGGTTTCCTCTTTAGGTTTCCTAGACTTAAACCACTATTAGATGCGTTGAATGTAAGAATAGGTAATGCGGGGAAGTAAGTGTTTAAGTTTTGAAATGAATTATGTGATAGGTTATATGAATCTAAGCTGATAAATGATGAATGTCTTTTATAGTGTTAACGTGTATGTGACATAAGTCCATGGAGGAATTGAGGTGTTTATGTGATTAGATCACCGTGCACCTCAATTAGTGCCGGTGATCGTATTGTGATTATGAATATGTGTTAGAGTAACGGTAATGGAATACGAATAAATATGGTAAGTGGCATGAACACTTACAGAAAGGCGAGATTCGAATATCGTTAGAAGTTACAGATGGACAATGTGACGATGTGTAAAACATGTGATATTGGACCAAAATTTAAAACAATCTGAAATGACCAAAATACCCTCTAAATTTGAAATTTTAAGAACTTATGGAATATGCTATAAATTAAAACTTGAGTTATATAACATGTTATGACTCCAAACTTTACGATATGAACATGTAACCTAAAGTATTACATGAAATTATACAAGAACCATAGGCCAAATTAATTTTTAAACATGTACCTAAACTATATGTTATGAAAAATAAATACACATAATAAAAACTAACCTAAGTATTGTCCCTACATAAATATTTGTTACAAAAAAAAATGAAACTTTACTAAACACATTTCTTGGCCCCTTTTTATACAATTTGACCATATCAATGAGATAAGAATCCCATTAATTTTGTCCCACAAATCACGCCCCTATTCCCCATGTCAGTTCAATCACATTCAATATCTTCCTTTTTGGGAAAAAGCCTCACACGTCTTTCCTTTAAGACCAAGATATACACACACTTTTATATATATGGCATACTTATTCCTATAAACAAAACCCTAAATAAAACCTTCACACAATGGTCGGCTGCTACTTGTTTTCTTTCTCTTTTCCTGTTCGACTCAAAAGCAAAGCGAAAGGGACTCGTTGGTGGCTTCTCCTTGGTGGTTAATGTTGAGTTGTTTCCGAGTCGCGCTGTGTGTTCGAGCAGTTCGGTTGTGCATGGATGAAGGTAGTGGTTATTACGCGGTCCATGTTCGAATAATGGGTTGGCTTGGGCGTTGGAGATCGAGTCGCTAGGGTTCAACCTTGATACCAGCCCACTCCCGTTGTCATGGAGATCTCATTCGTGCACCATAGCACGTGTCTCTCGAGATAGTCAGATTCATGGTTGTGGTAATATTCAGTCCGCTTTGATCGTTGATATCCGTGGTTTGATACGACTCGTATTCTGGTGTTCTGTTCGTTCGACCTGATCCTAAGGTACCCTTATGAAACCTCTTCGTTATACATTTCAAGAGATGTAACTAAGAAACTGTGAACTGAACGATTAAGTCATCTGTAATGTTTATAAGGAGAACACAATTAGTCGCATGAACTGTTAAAAACATATAACTTAGTGCTTACATTAAACTGATATATGACTTGTTAAAAAGAATAGCATAGGGTCTGGTGTGTGTCGTTAAACTTATTTGAGTCTCGCGAGGGTTTGTGGTTTAAGTTTGGTCTCGCGACACTTTATTTGTCTCGAGTGTGTGTATGCCCTTTTTATTCAGATCGGGTTGTGTCTCGTTAAGCTTGTGGTCGAGTGGTATGCATGAGTATGTGATACATGGCTCGTTAAAACTGTGGTGATCATGGGTGTCATGCTCTAGTTTGGGTCGGTAAAGAGCTGTTTGTGTTGACAGGTTTGAGTGTCGAATGGACTTATTTTGGTTGTGTATGTGTATGTAAATGTAGGTCGGCATACAGTAGGTTTGGGGGCTGTCCTAATTAGATTTCATACCTGTTTGAATGGGTCTTTTATAAGTGTCAAAACCTGCTCGTAAATAGGTCAGACACGGGACTTAGATATCTGAAAATAGTGTATGCATGTGTGTGTAGCGAAGCGTAGTAATAGACCCTAGCATGACTATAGTCGTAAATGTGCATGTAAAACAAAGATTGTGATTTTAAACTGGGTATGTCAACTGTGAAAAGCAAGGATTGAATATTGGCTGTATGGGGTCGAAGTATGTCCACTGTTTTGGAAAAACAAGAATGTGTTGTGTAGTTTCTGTTCTTGCATGTGGCCACTAAGTCATCTAATTTTATAATTTTCATAATAGACACTAAACTATTAAAAGTAAGCATATTTAGCCCTAAACTATAATGTTGATTTTATTAAGTCTTAGAGTTTATTAATTGTCATTTATAACCCTAATAGATACTAAATAAGGAAAGTTACAAAAAAAAAATAATAAAAAATGGGAAGCCGACTAAAATAAGAATTCTGATTTGAAAAAGATATTAATAATACTACGACCATGTATTCGTGTAGATTCGCTGAAGACGGAGTGTTTTCGACATTTATAGTTTTGATATGTTTGCACTTGCGGTATGAGGTACAGATATTCTGACCTTTCTTTTAAGGTTTCTCATGATCTCTTTCATTTTCTGATCCGTTAGCTTCTGAACCGATGCCATTGCTATGACACCTTTGCTTCGACCTTTGATCTCTGATTTTGAACCTATGATATGGAGACCTTTTTGATATGAGATGGAAATGTTTTAAGTAAAATATTTTGAAAGGGTTTTTCAAGCATGATATATTGACTTTAAGAAAAACTATTTTGAAGTTCGTTTTATGAAAACTAATTGAAAGACCATTTATGAAAACTATTTTTGAATGATTGTTTTTAAATGAACCTTAAGAGAAAACCTTTTGAAAAGTACTTTTGATATTGAACCTTTTGAAGATTTGACCATCGGATACATTGACCCTTTTTGGATATTGACCTGGGATAAATTGACCTTCTGATATTTGAACTTCTGATACTTGACCCTCTGATACTTTGACTGGTCTGATTATGAACTTCTGATATTGAACCTTATGATATGACACATCTGATATGATATGACTCTTAGTTTGATACCCGAGCCACTTTTCTGTTACCTAGCCAGGAAGGTAACCTGGCCGTGTCTGTGATGCACCACTGGCATGACTCATGTGTGGGTGAGTGATTCCTCACACCGTCCCCATTCTGATTATGATATGCGCATTACTTTGATTATGATTATATATGTTTCTGGGGGGCGTATGGATTGCAATCCTAGATCTGATCTGTTTAGTGGATTTAATCTGATATGATATGACTTGTCTGGTGACTGGTGCTGTGTGCAATACACGCCTTTCACATATATCTGGGAGCTAGCTACTCCATTTGAAGAATGAGGACACCCCTCATATTATCTGATTATCTGAGAGGTCTCCCCTCTATATGATTATGAAGATTTATGGTTACACTGTTATGATATGATATGATCTGTTTCTGGGCTCGTGGTGGATGACTATCCTAAACCTTTACTCTTGTACCTTATTTATATCTCATTCATTATGCTACATCTGATTATTTCCGTTTACTTTCGTTTCCGTTCATTATATATCTGTTCACTGGGCTTTGTAAGCTCAGCCGCACGTTTTCTTTTCGTGTGCGGCAGGTTTTAGATGGAAGATGGGTATGAGTGAAGAGACTTTTGGACCTAGAAGGCTTGACAGTTATTTTGGCTTAGAGATGATTAGAAGTTATATTATTTGTATCCGTTTTGTAACCTTATAATTTCAGTATTTCCTTTGTAACCCGTGAGAATCTTTGTATTACTTTGAATGTATGCCTTGTTATAACCTGTCTCTGATACCATAATTGTAACACCCAACCCAGCAAGGGTAGAAGTATCACATTAATGGTTTCATATCAGATCAAACAAAGCATACTTCAATAGTAATACAATAATGTCAAAGGTTACAAATGGAATACTAACATTATAAGGTTAAGAATGAAACAAAACTAAATACTAAGTCTGCAACTGCAATCCTTCTAATGACTTATACTTCAGAATAACTATCAAGGTCTTCTAAGTCCAAAAGTCTCTTCACTCATACCCAAACCCGCCGTCCTGCTTATAACCTGCCGCACACGAAAAGAAAACGTGCGGCTGAGCTTAAAAAGCCCAGTGAACAGATATAACGGAAACAAAGCAGTAGTAACGGAATAATAAAGTAAAGGAAATAATACCAGGAGTAACAAGAGTCAGGAAAAGGAATACAAGAGAGTTATGCAGACATACCAGGAACTAAGAATGGTTACAATGATAGGTGCAAATGAAACCAGAACCCACCACCAGCCCAAGTCGAAATCAAGTCAAGTCCAGTATCATGTCATAGGGTAACATAACCAGAAATCCACCACAAACCCAAGTCAAATCAAGTCAGGTCAAATGTCAGGTCAAGTATCAGGTCATCAGGTTACAAGGTTTCAGGAGAACAGAAATCCTCTACGAGCCCAAAACTCAAAATCAATCTCAAAGTCAAACCATATCAAGTCACATATCAGGGTGTATGGAGGGGTGACCTCAGCATACCAAGTACAGGGTGAGGGGATACCTCCAGGGGTTGGAGTAGCTAGCTCCCAGGGGTGTGAAAGGCGTGTATCGCACACACTCGCCAGTCACCAAGTAATACAAGTAACAAGAACAAGACAAGTCTAGGATGCATCCATACGCCCCCGCAGGCCACAGGGTTCTTCCTCTACGTAATAAATCAAGTCAAGATCGGGGACGGCGTAACCAAATCACTAGGGCTACACACTAGTCATGCCGGCGGTGCATCACCGACATGGACATGAAACCCTCATGCCTAGTAGATGGCTCGTAGTCTCAAACTGTGGGTGAGGGTCAAGTATCAAGTCTCGGGTATCAGGTGTCAAGTCTCAGGCATCAAATGTCAAGAATCATATCAGGGTTCATATCAGGGTTCAAGACAGGAGATAAATGCAGGGGTTCATTATCAGGAGGTCCATATCAGGGAGGTCAAATATTAGAAAGTCAATACTAGAAGGTTCATAATAGTTTATTAAAAGAAATCCTTTTTACATGGTTTTAATAAAAATGATCGGTAGAACAGTTTTCATAATAAAAGTCTTTTAAGGAAATGTTCAAAACCTCTTCATATTTAACTAAAAAGTAGTTATAAAATCCTATGAACCTTCAAGTGCCCAAGGTCTTAATTATCCAGGTTATCAGGGGTGAACAAGTCATGTCAAGTGTCATAGCAGGGTTCAAGTCAAATGGTTCCTATCAAGAGTATCAAGGTTCAAGTTCAGGTTCATGACAAGGTTCAGACAAAGGTTCAAATCTATGGTTCACAATACAAGGGAAAACATAACAATGAATCAGGAATCAGAAATGAGACGAAGGCTCTTTACAAGAAGAGCAGAATATCTGTACCTTATTCCAACGCAAACGCAAATCAAAAAGATAGATAGATAGCACAAAAGGAATCAGGTCCTCTCCTTCTTCACACCTAGAGGGGTAGACAAGAATTACAAACCCTTCCATTTTAAGTAACTTTTCATATTTAACCGGTTTCCAAATTTAGTAAGTTTCCATAATTAACAGGGTTCCAATATTCTCATTAATATTCACAAACTATTCAGAGTTAGCTTTTAGATTTCCCAAATTACTATTTTAGTCCTTTAGGTTTCACAATTTACACTTTATACCCCTTTACTTATCAAAGTTACAAAATGAAATCCTAGATTTACATAGTTTACATCTTAACCCCTCTCATTAGTTTATTAACACATCAAGCATTTTATTTTCCAAGATTACAGAGTGTACCCTCAAATTAACCTATTATACGAATTATACCTTCAAGTTTCATGATTTACAATTTATAACCCTTAGTTTAGGAAAATAACAATTTACAATCTTTTACATGTCTTGACAGTTTTTAAGTATCATCTGGACCCGTTTTACATAATTTATAAACCATACTAAACCTTCGAAATAAAATCTATAAAAATTCACAGACGTTCCCCAGGGTCTTAAGTATTTTATGTAATTTTTCCAGATTTTATTAAGTTGTCTAGGTATGAACTAAAAATCCTTTTCCCCAACCTGTTCCAGAACTGGATCAATTAAAAACACCCGACCACTATCTATCTTCTTACCCAGTCTAGAAAATTTATAAAAATTCTACAAAAATTCCAGTAATTAGCTAACCTGTGATATATTACTCAGCTCAAAGGACACATCCTAATTCGTTATGGTTTGAAAATGATAAATGAAAAACCCGGACTGTTTTTCCAGACTCTACAAATCCGATCAGACACAAAATTTTACATAAATCGAAAAGTAACCTTCCAGGACTCCAAAAATTACAAACTAAATTTTTCCAGGTAGCCACTTCATTGAACTTAGTTTTAGACTCAAAAACCATCACAATACCCGTCCATATCATTTAGTTACAGCCGGTTAAAGTCGAGCAAAGTTCCAGATCAGAAGCAGTTATCACAGAATCATATATATATACTTAGGGTTTCTTCATCCCGTTCATTAATTCTCGACACCAAACGATTTTAGGTGAGTCCACAGCATATTTAGGTTAATTATTACAGGACTTAACATATTCAAAACGAATTAAATCCATTACATAGCTCCTGGGTCGATCCATATATATTAGTTTTTAGGGTTTTTGGTTTATGATTTTATGTGACTTATTATGTGATCTATCATTCGATTAAACACAAGAACTTGAACAAAGATTGAACAAGAGAGATACAATACCCTCGTAGACCATGAAGAACACGGAAACAAGAGATCAAGTCACCACACGAATGGTTTCTCCTCTTCCTTTTGATCGACAGCAGCAGAAAAATCATAAGGACAAGCAAGTTTGATTACTGTATCTGATTTGTGACCGTTAGTAATATGTTTCATCCCACTTTCGTTATGATAACCTTTAACCGCTCAAATCTGTTAAGCTTAACCACTATGGAAACTTCTATCTCAATTTCATTTGATGGTTGATTGTCCCCTGACACCTATTATCCACTCTTAGAAAACCTTGGCCTTGGAAGTTTTATTATGCAAATTTTCTGGTGTTCTATGATGAAACTCTTGGATTTCCTTTTCGGTTGAGAAGCGGAATGAAAATTTGAACCAATCCCAGTTGACGAACCATGATTGGAGAGGGTGATGAATTGTGATTTTGTTCACCTCAGTGCTTCATTTTGAATACCCTGTTAGCTTGTGAAGAAGAAAGAGAAAACTTGGAGTATCAACTATCGTAAACCTAATCGTATCACTACCATTACCACCTTTCAATTCAGCATATCAATGATCGATTCTATCTTTGTAAACTCCGTATCAGACGACCTCTTTTAATGATCGAAGGATTGAAGAAGCAACCCCAAGGACTTCTAAGAAAAGAGATGGCTAGTTGAGAGTAACCTCCGGGAAGTATTTCAGTTTTATGCACGAAGAGGAACATGTAGACCATCTTGTAGAATGACCCTTTATTCTGAGAGAAGTAGATTTGATTTGCGTTCAGAGATTGTAGCAGACAACACTACCATGCATCCGGCGATGTCGGCAGTTTGAGAGGGCTGAAGACCTGTCGAAGACACGCAGTCTTGCTTCTCTATTCGTCTTAGTTGTACTAAGAGGAATTGAGAGCAGAAGCAGACTAGCGAACGGAAGAATGCACAGTGACCATACCGGAGATTCACGTTACTACACCACAGTTCTAAGGAGAAGTGCCGAAGGCTTGAGGGACCAGACTCGAGTTGATATTTCTTTTCCATTCTATGATCATACGATAGACTGCATGGACTTGGAAGAAGTTTAAGATCATGTATTTGAATGGACGATAATTCTGAAGTAAACGTTTGTGTTTGGAAGAGTTGATTTTTGGTGAAGAATGAAGCTATGGATGACGTAATTCATTTCCTCTTGACCTACTCAAATTTCCGTTACTTAAGATAGGATTCCCTGAATGATTTATGTTCCCTGTTAGTAATTCCGCTCGGTGTCCATTCTGCGTACGGTGGACGATGGTTTTGTGAAATTTGATGAATGATGGATGATCTGATGCTTTTAGCGATGTCCCAAATTCTGATAGACATTCTGGGACTTCCGTTAACTCCTTCGAGTAGTTCGTTTTCCTCTTAGTTATGGTTTTTGATTTTGATGACCTCTGATAATGTAGAAGTACTAGGTGGATTAAGATAGGTGGTTTTGATTACGACTTGAGATAAAGTATGATCATCATGAAGGCATATTTATGTGGTGCTAGTATTATGACGCCTGATCAACGTGATAATACTTACACCATATAACGTGCACTCATGGTGGCCATAGGATATCTTGGGGAGTACCTAAGAAGTTTAGAAATTGAATTTCCGCTGGTTTATCCATGATTAGTGGGACGTTAGGTTCATCCTATCTATGCATATACTCTGCTTTCGTTCATTGGATATCTGGATGAGTTTGGACTCTCGTTTTGCATTCTGTTGACCTCAGTTATAAATCTGGAAAACTCTGTGAAGAGCTCTCTACTGTTGACACAGTCAATTTGATTTGAAATCTTGTTCGTATTCTATGTGAGCTTTCTGAAGATTCATCCATCGTCCATATTATGTTGCATGGACCTTTTGATCAGAATCCACTTATTTTGTCTCTTTCTGAGAAATTTGAACCCACCTCGTTTTGATTTGAGTCATGAGAAACTATTTGGTCTGAAGATCTTTCTGGAAGAACCTCCTCTGGCGTGGGAATGTTTGTGATGATCTTTTGCGACTTGCTACGACTTCGTTAACTTTGCGACTTCAATTTTCGAGGACGAAAATTTTCTTTTAGAGGGGAAGAAGTTGTAAAACCCAAAATTTAAAACAATCTGAAATGACCAAAATACCCTCTAAATTTGAAATTTTAAGAACTTATGGAATATGCTATAAATTAAAACTTGAGTTATATAACATGTTATGACTCCAAACTTTACGATATGAACATGTAACCTAAAGTATTACATGAAATTATACAAGAACCATAGGCCAAATTAATTTTTAAACATGTACCTAAACTATATGTTATGAAAAATAAATACACATAATAAAAACTAACCTAAGTATTGTCCCTACATAAATATTTGTTACAAAAAAAAATGAAACTTTACTAAACACATTTCTTGGCCCCTTTTTATACAATTTGACCATATCAATGAGATAAGAATCCCATTAATTTTGTCCCACAAATCACGCCCCTATTCCCCATGTCAGTTCAATCACATTCAATATCTTCCTTTTTGGGAAAAAGCCTCACACGTCTTTCCTTTAAGACCAAGATATACACACACTTTTATATATATGACATACTTATTCCTATAAACAAAACCCTAAATAAAACCTTCACACAATGGTCGGCTGCTACTTGTTTTCTTTCTCTTTTCCTGTTCGACTCAAAAGCAAAGCGAAAGGGACTCGTTGGTGGCTTCTCCTTGGTGGTTAATGTTGAGTTGTTTCCGAGTCGCGCTGTGTGTTCGAGCAGTTCGGTTGTGCATGGATGAAGGTAGTGGTTATTACGCGGTCCATGTTCGAATAATGGGTTGGCTTGGGTGTTGGAGATCGAGTCGCTAGGGTTCAACCTTGATACCAGCCCACTCCCGTTGTCATGGAGATCTCATTCGTGCACCATAGCACGTGTCTCTCGAGATAGTCAGATTCATGGTTGTGGTAATATTCAGTCCGCTTTGATCGTTGATATCCGTGGTTTGATACGACTCGTATTCTGGTGTTCTGTTCGTTCGACCTGATCCTAAGGTACCCTTATGAAACCTCTTCGTTATACATTTCAAGAGATGTAACTAAGAAACTGTGAACTGAACGATTAAGTCATCTGTAATGTTTATAAGGAGAACACAATTAGTCGCATGAACTGTTAAAAACATATAACTTAGTGCTTACATTAAACTGATATATGACTTGTTAAAAAGAATAGCATAGGGTCTGGTGTGTGTCGTTAAACTTATTTGAGTCTCGCGAGGGTTTGTGGTTTAAGTTTGGTCTCGCGACACTTTATTTGTCTCGAGTGTGTGTATGCCCTTTTTATTCAGATCGGGTTGTGTCTCGTTAAGCTTGTGGTCGAGTGGTATGCATGAGTATGTGATACATGGCTCGTTAAAACTGTGGTGATCATGGGTGTCATGCTCTAGTTTGGGTCGGTAAAGAGCTGTTTGTGTTGACAGGTTTGAGTGTCGAATGGACTTATTTTGGTTGTGTATGTGTATGTAAATGTAGGTCGGCATACAGTAGGTTTGGGGGCTGTCCTAATTAGATTTCATACCTGTTTGAATGGGTCTTTTATAAGTGTCAAAACCTGCTCGTAAATAGGTCAGACACGGGACTTAGATATCTGAAAATAGTGTATGCATGTGTGTGTAGCGAAGCGTAGTAATAGACCCTAGCATGACTATAGTCGTAAATGTGCATGTAAAACAAAGATTGTGATTTTAAACTGGGTATGTCAACTGTGAAAAGCAAGGATTGAATATTGGCTGTATGGGGTCGAAGTATGTCCACTGTTTTGGAAAAACAAGAATGTGTTGTGTAGTTTCTGTTCTTGCATGTGGCCACTAAGTCATCTAATTTTATAATTTTCATAATAGACACTAAACTATTAAAAGTAAGCATATTTAGCCCTAAACTATAATGTTGATTTTATTAAGTCTTAGAGTTTATTAATTGTCATTTATAACCCTAATAGATACTAAATAAGGAAAGTTACAAAAAAAAATAATAAAAAATGGGAAGCCGACTAAAATAAGAATTCTGATTTGAAAAAGATATTAATAATACTACGACCATGTATTCGTGTAGATTCGCTGAAGACGGAGTGTTTTCGACATTTATAGTTTTGATATGTTTGCACTTGCGGTATGAGGTACAGATATTCTGACCTTTCTTTTAAGGTTTCTCATGATCTCTTTCATTTTCTGATCCGTTAGCTTCTGAACCGATGCCATTGCTATGACACCTTTGCTTCGACCTTTGATCTCTGATTTTGAACCTATGATATGGAGACCTTTTTGATATGAGATGGAAATGTTTTAAGTAAAATATTTTGAAAGGGTTTTTCAAGCATGATATATTGACTTTAAGAAAAACTATTTTGAAGTTCGTTTTATGAAAACTAATTGAAAGACCATTTATGAAAACTATTTTTGAATGATTGTTTTTAAATGAACCTTAAGAGAAAACCTTTTGAAAAGTACTTTTGATATTGAACCTTTTGAAGATTTGACCATCGGATACATTGACCCTTTTTGGATATTGACCTGGGATAAATTGACCTTCTGATATTTGAACTTCTGATACTTGACCCTCTGATACTTTGACTGGTCTGATTATGAACTTCTGATATTGAACCTTATGATATGACACATCTGATATGATATGACTCTTAGTTTGATACCCGAGCCACTTTTCTGTTACCTAGCCAGGAAGGTAACCTGGCCGTGTCTGTGATGCACCACTGGCATGACTCATGTGTGGGTGAGTGATTCCTCACACCGTCCCCATTCTGATTATGATATGCGCATTACTTTGATTATGATTATATATGTTTCTGGGGGGCGTATGGATTGCAATCCTAGATCTGATCTGTTTAGTGGATTTAATCTGATATGATATGACTTGTCTGGTGACTGGTGCTGTGTGCAATACACGCCTTTCACATATATCTGGGAGCTAGCTACTCCATTTGAAGAATGAGGACACCCCTCATATTATCTGATTATCTGAGAGGTCTCCCCTCTATATGATTATGAAGATTTATGGTTACACTGTTATGATATGATATGATCTGTTTCTGGGCTCGTGGTGGATGACTATCCTAAACCTTTACTCTTGTACCTTATTTATATCTCATTCATTATGCTACATCTGATTATTTCCGTTTACTTTCGTTTCCGTTCATTATATATCTGTTCACTGGGCTTTGTAAGCTCAGCCGCACGTTTTCTTTTCGTGTGCGGCAGGTTTTAGATGGAAGATGGGTATGAGTGAAGAGACTTTTGGACCTAGAAGGCTTGACAGTTATTTTGGCTTAGAGATGATTAGAAGTTATATTATTTGTATCCATTTTGTAACCTTATAATTTCAGTATTTCCTTTGTAACCCGTGAGAATCTTTGTATTACTTTGAATGTATGCCTTGTTATATCTGATATGAAACCATTTGCGTGACATCTTTACCCTTGTCGGGTTGGGGTGTTACAGATGGACAATGTGACGATGTATGAATCATGTGATATTGGATCAACATAGGGTCTCGGTGTAGTTAGTGGTATTAGAGATGGGCTTATAGTGAGTAAAAGTATTTGACGCTTAGAGTATGAAAAGTAGTGGTGGTAAGTGTGCTAAAGTATAACGTGTGAAGGCAAGATGAGAATTGACATACTAATTGTTAAGTGTCTTTTAATATGAAAGTTACAGAATGAAATTAAGGAATGATAACATGTAATTATGAGATAAAAATGGTATGGCTAAAGTGTTGATAACTAAAAAGAGACGAGTTAAGAACGTAAGTAAGAACATAATGATGTGTTTCGTAGCTAAGTCTGATAAGTATGTATGAGGTTAAGGTAATAACCTGGAATTATTATACTACGGCTAATGTGCCCCATTAGCGGTAATTATTGTAGGGAAATGCAATCCATGAAAGATAATCAAGTCTGGATTGAAGTAGACCTTCCTCCCAATGCCAAGGTAGTTGGAAGTAAGTGGCTCTTCAAGAAGAAAACTGACATGGATGGTGGTATGTGTGTAAACACATACATTTTCTTGATAAAAAACGGACTTAGAATACCCAAAAACTAACAAAAATGCCAAAGATATTTGTGTTTTTGTGTTTGTGTATGTGTAGGTAACGGATGTGAGAAAAAGACAAAAAGAAAGGCAAAATGGAAAAAAACGGGCACGGGATTTGGAAAGACCATGGAATTGCGAGTCTATCGTTAATTTTATTTGGAGCATCAAGGCAAAAGAAGAGAAATTTAAAGATTATTTATTTTAAGGACCAATGAATTAAACATAAAGAACGATGAGGGACCAAAGGTGTTTAATTCATATGAAGTTTAAAGAAGATAAGGACTAAAAGTGAAGCCAGGGGTGTAAAGTGACAAGTGAGGCCGAAGTTGAAATTAATTCCATGTCTTTTAGTGGTGGGTCCCACTCCATTTGATAAAATTTGATTCATACGTCACTTGTGAAATGGAAGCCCAGCACGTGTTCTCCAATTGCACAATTAAATCACATAGGCGCGTGCCTCTTGCACCATCCCCACTCTCGCTCCATCAAATAATGCTGCAGCCAATTTCCAAGCGCCACGTAGCCTGTTGGTTGAAATAGATGTCCACATTCTATGAATGGGAGCGTACATGCGTACATATTGGCTATTTAAGCATCTGATCGAGCAAAAATTCGGAGCATTCAAGCATAGATAGCATGCATTAAATTTTCACACATTAAATTCATCGATGACACACAACTTTTATTATTAGCAGTTCATTATTTTTAGAGTAGTATTTAGTTAATTTTTGAGAGGTATTGTAATAGTTTATTTTTTTAACTAGCTTTCTCAAGTACTTATTTTGTAGCCAACTTTTTATTAATAAAGTTTATATTTTCTTTTCAGCTTATTACTTCTTATTCTAATCATCTCTTTACTTTATTTTTCATTTTCTTTTCTTATCTATTAATCTATATTAGCTTAATAGCTTATTGTAGCTTATTAGATTAGCTTATTAATTAGATCTAGTTAGTTTTATTAATTTATTTTTCATATAAAGTTTGCAACTTTTTAAGTTTTTCTTGAACAATAAGCTATTTAATAGCTTGTTCATTTAGATCTAGTCCTTAAACATACCCGATTCGCGTCTATTCTTCGTAGTAGGCAACTTAGCTTCGGGTGGACTTAGATCTAATAGTTTTTAGTTATAAAGTTTAAATCGTTTAAATTTTTAGATCACTTTTAGCTTATTTACAAATAATAGTAGTGCTTGTTATTGTTTATTGTTCACTAATCCTTGTTAAAGTTTGTATCTTTCTTTGTTTCTCATCATCTCTACCGCTAAGGCCGGAGCTTAAGGGTCTTTAAGCATTTTTTATACATAAAGTTTGAAACTTTAGTAATTTTTAAGCTTTTTAGTAAATAAAGTTTTAAACTTTACTTACTAATTAGTGGATAAGATTAATAAAGTTGTAGACTTTTGTGTTAATTTGTGCTTATTAGATCGGGTGGTTTTATTCCTCTCGTTTCTTCATCCGGGTTCTACTTTCTTTGCTTTTTAAATCTTTAGTAGTTATTAATTTTAGTATAATAATTATGTGTATGGAAATAATTGCTATGTGTTTGTTTGCTTTGCTTAACAAGTATATATTTTTTATCATATATTTCTTATTTGCTTGCTTAGTATAATCTAGTTTATTATTTTTAGTTGTTATAATTAACTTTAGATTATTTACTTACTACTAGTTTCATTATTATTGCTTTGCATAATTTAGTTGTCATCATATATTATTTCTAGGATTAGTTTTCTTAGTTTTCACCTTTTAGGCTCAGGATTAGAGGTTCGTTTTTGATTTTCTTTGCGTTTTTGCTAATTTATGCTTTGTAGACTTGTTTCTTATGCTAGTTAAGTTGTATTTAGCTTATGTATGCTTCCCGTAGTTGTAAATTGCATAATTTCCGTTTTCCATTTTCGTTTTTAAATTCCCGGTTAACGTTTTTAGTTTAATTTAGTTGGTGCTTAATTTTGTTTTGTTTCTTTACTTTTCATCACTTAATTAGAATTAAAAACACAAAAATCCAAATTCCATCCTTCAAGCACTTTAATTCCAAACCTTACACGAAATCATCGATTCACACCTCGCTGGGACACGACCCGGGTGACACTTGCCCGGTATCTCATATCGTATTCACGGGTTTTGCAAGTTGGCATTTTTCCTAAAGGGTTGGCTTGTCATTTCCCGTGTATCACGCGTATCCGATATTATTTTATACTTTATAACGGATCATTTTTTGGCGCCGCTGCCGGGGAAGGTTTGAAGTGAGTTTTTGATTCTCGTTCGACGATTCGTGTTTCGAAGACCCTTCCTCGAGAAGTTATCGTTTTCTTTGTGAATATTTTTCTAAAAACCAAAAATCATAAAAAAAAAAAAAAAAAAAAAAAAAAAAAAAAAAAAAAAAAAAAAAAAAAAAACTAACACTTTTCCTAAAGTGTTTACAATACCAAAAAAAAATTAAAAAAACAACAAAAGAAATCGTGTAGTTAATTGTTTCGGATTACTTTTAGACTACAACCTATAAAAGGGGTTTAACGAGGTTTTGACATTAAATTGCAAACCGAAAAGAGATCCATTCTTCTCTTCCGCCACTCTGCGAGTAGTCTAAAAGGAAACGAAATCGGTTGACGAATCGATTGAAAAAATATTGTTTTTCAAGATTTTCTTAAATATAAAAACCTAAAAAGATTTTCTTTTCAAATTTATTTTCCTTTTTCCCTTTGTGTTTTTCAAAATGTTTCTAAATTATAAAAATCCAAAAATAATCTTCTCATTCCTTCTATCCGTTTAATTCTTATGTCGTCACACAACTATCGCTGTTTTCATTGTAAAAGTCCAGTGGGTGATGATCTTCGTTGTTCCAAGTGTTCGTGTGACCGGTGTGGAAATGATTGTAGCGGCGGATTTTGTTATTGGTGCGAATTATCCATTAAATCAAATCCTAATTCCTTCAATACTTCCCAAGGTTTTTCCGACTACCCTCCACAATCCCAGACATCTTCATTCAATCAGAAAAATTGCTTTAATTGTGGAGATCCGTCGGGAGATGATTCACCTTGTGAACGATGTTTTTGCAAGAAATGCGGGTTTACTCATGAACTTGGTATATGTTGCACCTCTGAAATTGGAAATACATTTGCTTGTCCAAATTTAGAAAACGATTTCAACCCCCCTCCTCATAATTCATTTGGGCAAGAACCGTGCTATCAAAACTTCAATGATATATCATTTCAAAATGTGCCAAATGATCTTTGTGCTAATTGTGGAGGTCCTCACCAAAGTTTTGATTGTCAACCAAGTAATATGCTTGTCTATGAGCAGGTTTCGTGTAACAATCAAAATTTCGGTTATGACCAATATCCATACACTTCACTGAATCAATCACAACAATCATATTGTTGTGAGTACTGTGGAGGTCCGCATTATAACTCCGATTGTCAAACGAGGAACTCGCTTGTCTATGAGCATGGCCCTTGTAACAATTTTGACTATTCTTATCATGACCAACCTCCACAGTGTCAAACGATTCAAGCACAACCTCAGCCATTTCCTCAAGAATTATTCCAAAAAATTCAAGATGTAAGGGATGAACTTAAGGATTTGGCTCTTAAAAAAATAGCCCAAGAAATTCAAGATGTAAGGAATAGACTTACTGATCTGGCTATTAAACATACCCAAGAAGATCGTCGTGGAGAATCTATGGAAGATTTACCCGCCGAAGAACGAGCAGCACAAAGGCGTTCCATGTTTAATAAGGCTGCCATTCTCGATGACGATGAGGAGGACGACGAGGAGAGTGCTATTCTTATGAATAATACCATTTTTCAACTCCCTCAGTCTATTGCAACCACATCCATCTTACCGACTTTGGACTCCGAGGACTCTCTCATTATGGGGGATGAGAATCTTAGCACTATTCCTGAAAAGGAATCGGACGAATTCATAAAGTCTAGTGTTGAGAACCTTTTTCCAATCACAAGTGAGTCTGAGGATATATCCGACAGTGAAAGTGATGGGTCTTTTCGTAGTGATTATCCTCTTGACACTGCGGAAGATTTTTCCGGGATTTTCTCTAACCCTCTTTTCAATTCCAACGATGATTTTTCCTCTAGTGATGACGAATCACTTTCTGATGAGGACGTTCCAAATGAAAGTATCAAAGTCTATTCGAACTCTCTTTTTGAATTTGATGACGAGTACTTTTCAAGCAACGTAAATCCTCTGTTTGATGAAGTGTTAGAGAACGATGAGGTCAAGGACTCTATTATTCCTAAACTTGATGACATGACCTCAATTCTTAATCCCGAGATTCAAAAGGACAATCTTTCTCCGACATATGTGACATTTCCTTCTGAGGATCGCCATTATATTGACTTCACATATGTCGTTCGAGTTTTTCTACCTTTCTTCACCTATAAGGTAGATTGTCCTTTCCTTCACTCGTTCAGGAGTGAAGACACCATCTTTGACCCCGGCATCTCAATTCATCATTCTTTTGAGCCGGGTGTATCTCATCGGAGTGGAACTTTCAAGTGCTTCAATGTTATCCAAACATTTTGAATGAAAGTCCGATGGAGATTTTCTCTTCCACATGCTTCCCCAAGAACAAATGAATTCGGGGCGAGTCAAGCTATACGACTCGATAATAAACAAGCGCTTCGTGGGAGGCACCCCATGCTTATCCTTCTATCTTCTTTCTATTTTCTTTCTAATAAGTGTGACGTGAGGAGGTCTACCTCTTCCATTTCTCGTGTTTTGTGGTTGTTGTTGTTTATGTCCAGGATATTGCCCGAAGTATGAAGACTCTCGTGCTCGTGGTTTTGTCTTTTCTCCACTCGAGTCTCATCCTTCGTTGTTATATGGGAAATCCGATATCCTTAATCTTTTCGACTAACATTTATCTTTTGGCATAATTAATAAACGGCCTTAGATTTTGTTAGGAAATTAAGCTATAGCAGTTAGAACTGTTGAAGATAGCAGTTAGGACTGTTGAAGTTGGAAGTTAGTACTGCTAAAGAAGTTTTGAAGACAAGAGCAGTTCATACTGTTTGAAAGAAGAAGTTAGTATGGTTTATGTTTTTGTAATACGTTTAATAGATAATTATAGAAAAGATATTGTGTATATCTTATACGATTAGAATGATAGTTATCTTGTAAAGGAATCCTTGGTCTATAAAAGGATTGTCTAGGTTAAAGTTTGGTACGACTTATTTTTATATAGAGATTCAAGGTTGTAAACCCTAGTGATAGGAGATCACTCGTATTATTGTTCTAATAATATTGAATCGTTGAAGCTGAAGTTCATCATTCTGTGTTCATTCATTGTTACATTCAAACCATACAAAACACAAACATATAAAGTCTTCTAAGTGCTAGCTAGTAAATTCCGCTTGCTAGACTAAGTATAATTCTTAGTATCACATCTAACACAAGGAGTGTGTGTAGATCCGGTCAAGTGGTATCAGAGCCAGGTTGCTGATACTTAGATTTAGAAGATCTGAGAAGAACAAAGATGGACA
This sequence comes from Artemisia tridentata subsp. tridentata, assembly GCA_021014915.2. NCBI lineage: Eukaryota > Viridiplantae > Streptophyta > Magnoliopsida > Asterales > Asteraceae > Artemisia > Artemisia tridentata. The sequence goes on from CP139507.1 coordinate 370,943,409, forward strand.
TGGAAACAACACCTACCACAACTAACATTGCTGCTAAGCTTCCTATGCTTAAACCTAATGAGTTCGACATGTGGAGACTTCGTATTGAGCAGTTTTTCCAAGTGCAAGACTATGCACTTTGGGAGATCATTGAAGAAGGAAACTCTTTTACACCAGTAACAACAACAACTCTTGTTGAAGGAAAATCTGAGACTACAGTGCAGACAAAGCCAACCACTAATGAAGAGAAGGCAAGGCACAAGAATGATGTTAAGGCTAGAAGTTTGCTTCTGATGACTATTCCTAATGACCAGTTGTTGAATTTTAGCAAGTTTAAGTGTGCTAAAACCCTTTTTGAAGCTATTGTTGCAAGATATGGTGGGAATGAAGCCACCAAGAAAATCCAGAAGACCCTTCTCAAGCATCAATTTGAGAACTTTACAGCAACAATCAATGAGTCGTTGGATCATATGTTCAATAGGCTTCAAAAGCTAGTGAGTCAATTGGCTGTTTTAGGAATTGAGATGCCTCAGGAAGATCTCAACTCCAAATTTCTGAGGAGTCTACCAGCTGAATGGGCTATGCATGTGGTTGTATGGAAAAACAAGCCTGATATAGATTCCATGAGCTTAATGGATCTCTATAGCAACTTCAAGATAGTTGAACATGATATTAAGAAGTCTGCTGGATCAAGCTCAAGCTCAAGCTCAGGGAATTTGGCCTTTGTATCAACTCCCAGTTCCTCAAGTCCAGATGAAGAAGTGCAAGTTGCTGGAGCAGTTGGTACTGCTAGTGTAAACCTTGGTACTGCTAGCACCTCAAGCAGTACTAGTGGACTTTTGAATGATGATACTTATTGTGCTTTCTTGACTACTCAGCACAATGGAAGTATGTTGACTCATTCAGATCTTCAAGAGATTGATGAAGATGATATTGAAGAGATGGATATCAAGTGGCAGCTCCCTCTTCTCAGTTTGAGAGCTAGGAGATTCTTGAAAAAGACTGGCAAGAAGATTGTCATAAACAGTAATGATGTTGCAGGGTATGACAAGTCCAAGGTTGAGTGTTTCAACTGCCACAAGAAAGGTCATTATTCAAGGGAGTGTAGATTACCAAGCCAACAAGATGGAAAGAGCAGAGGTTATGGAAACAAGTCAAGGGTTGTGGAGGTTACTGATTCAAGCTCGAAAGCCATGGTTGCCATTGATGGCTTAGGATTTGACTGGAGCTACATTGCAGAGGAGGAAGCAGAAGCATATACAGAGGTTGCTCTAATGGCATTCTCAGATTCTGAGGTACAAGTTTCAAAATGTTCTAAATCTTGTGAAGCTTCAAAAGATCTAGAAACACTTAAGACAAGATATGAGAATCAGAGAAAAGAGTTAGTTGAAACTGCTTTTAGCTTAGAAAATCATAAGAGAGCTTTAGCTGTGTTAGAAGAACAAATTGTTCATTATAAAAGTAATGAGTCTAAGTTTTCTGATGATATGATTATTGTTAAGAGAGACTTAATGTTTAGAGAGAATGAGATTACTGTGTTAAAACATGAGCTAGAACAGGTTAAGAAAGCTAAGGAGAACATTCAGATAAGTGTAGACACACTAGAATACACATCAAAAGGTGTTCAAAAGATAATTGAGTGTCAGATCCTTAATAAAGCTAAGTCTGGCCTAGGTTATAAGTCAGTTCCACCTCCCTATAGAGGAATTCCAACACCCCCAGGCATAGACTTAGAACACACAGGACTCCCTGAATTTCAATTACCTGTGCTTAACTATGGTCCTCAACCCAAGAAGGATGTAGTTGATAAACATGTGTATGAAAGTGCAAGTGCTAAATCACTATCTGAGGACAAGGTATCTTCTGATAGGTCCTCAGCTAAGGACTCAGATGCTCCAACCATTGAGGAATGGACTTCTGATGATGAGGATGATCAGGCTGTGGTTAAGCCTGTTAGTGCTAAAGTGGAGGAACCAAAAGTTCCAAAGATGGTTAAACTTGAGACTGTTAGTCCTAGATCAAATGCCAAACCTTTTAGACCAACAGTTAGGTATGCAGAAATGTATAGAACCACAAACAAGCCAAGAGGTAACCAAAGGAATTGGAATGACCTCAAATCTCACCAATTAGGAGAGGATTTTGTCTGCTATAGGAAAGCTTGTTACTCTTGTGGTAGCTTTGACCATCTTGCAGATTATTGTGATAAATGGGTATCTGGATATACAAATCATAGGTTGAGCATAGCAAGACCTCAATCTTTTCTTAGGAATGATAAAATGATACCTAGATCAGTTCTTTTAAGGTCTGGACCTAAAGCAGTTCAAACTGCTAGACCAGCAGTTCAGACTGTCAGACCTATGAGAACAATTCACCCAAGGCCACCAGTTCAAAATGCAATAACTGTTTTTAAACCATCATACAAAACTGGTAAAAGAACTTTTTATGAGAAAGCAGTGGTGAAAAACCAAGTTTGGAAACCAAAGATGACAACTATCAAGCCAGCAATTCCAACTGCTAGCAGAGTAGTTGGTACTGGTATGAATAAAAAACACTGCTAAGGGAAATATGGGTACTGGAGTGAATGCATCAGCATGTTGGGTATGGAGACCAATTAAACCCAATGGTGCTAAGACTGTTTTGAAAAGAATGAATTATGTTGATGCTAGAGGAAAGCCTAAGTCTGTATTAGCTTGGGCACCACAAGGAAATTAATTTTTCTTGTTTTATGCATTGTTAGTCATATGCTTGTATCTTGTTTCTTTGTTTTTGGACTAACAATTGCAGGATTGGAGGGAAAACACCAAGGGATTATGAATGCTTGATGTTTTGGACTAAATGGTGTTCTGGAGATTAGTATGTGATCTTTGCATACAACAAATGGTAATTGGTTCACCATGTCTAACCCACATAAGAACCAACTAGTCCAGAGCAAACGGTTTATGGTAAAGACTAATCAAATCCGTTGATGGTTGACAATTTACCAAAAATTATATGGTTATCAGCTCACCATATCTAAGTGTGAAGAGTTGGCTAGTCCAAAGCAAACGGCTATTGGTAAAGACATATCAAATCCGTTAATAGCTGATAGTTTGCTAAAAACTATGTTTGAGCCATGGTATTTTAAAATTTATTTCAAAAGTTCATACGGCTCAACAAAATTTTTCCAACAGTTGGTACGGTTAGTACAAAGTTAGGACGGCTCAACTAGCCGTTGTAAAAATCTGTCAGTAATTAATTTTCTAGCCGTTGGGGTAAAACCGTTATTCTTAAGATACTTATAGGGATTTTTTTAGACGATAATTATCTTTTTACCATAAATTTATTTATTCTCTTTCTAAAGATAATTTATCTCATACGCATATTTCGCAAAACCCTAAACAGTACCTATAAACCCCAAGCGACTACATAAAACCTCAATTCCAATTTACACGATCATTGTATTGCTATAATCTTTCCTTTTTCATCACTAAGAATGGCTGCATTGGAATTTGTTAAGCGTCACAACCAGGTTGCGTTCTTAGAGAAAACAGAGCAAGGAGATGGGCCAAAGTTTTATGAGATTGTGGACTTTTTCAACCACTCTCACATAAGGTATGCTCTAACCGTTTCTCCTACTCTTTATGTCTCGCACATCACACAGTTCTGGCAGAATTCATCTGTCTTGACAAGTGATGACGGAGACATAGAAATTTATTCTGAAGTAGATGGTGTTAAGTTTGTTGTTACCGAGTCTATAATTAGGAGACATCTTAAATTAAATGACTCAGATGGTATCCACACTATGCTAAATACTGAAATATGGGAAGAACTTACCAAAATGGGGTATGATACATCTGAAAATAAATTAACTTTTCAAAAAGGATGTTTCTCTCCTCAATGAAGATTTTTGATACATACCCTTTTAAGTTGTTTAAGTCCTAAAAAGACTGCTTGGGAGCAGTTCAGTAGCAATATTGCTATTGCTCTCATTTGCTTGTCTACAAACAGAGTTTTTAATTTTTCAAAATTTATTTTTGAGGGTATGGCATCAAATGTTGACAGTAAAACAAAGTTTCTAATGTATCCAAGATTTGTTCAAACTCTTTTGAATAAAAAGAAATATTTTCTTACAAAACCAACAGAAACTTTTGCTACGCCTAGCCTTCAATAAAAAGTTTTTCAAAATTTAGCTATGGCTAGTAGGCTTTTTCAAGGGGAACCAGTTCCATTGTTTCCTCAAATGCTTCAAACTGAGTTGGGTGAAGGTTCAGCAGTTCCAACTGATCCCCATCACACATCCACTCAAGAACTTGAAACAACCCAACCACCAACCATCACAACTTATAGGAGAAGGTCTAAACCTAGTCAAACTAGGGTTGTGACTAGATCCTTGCCCAAAGATTCACCTCTCCTAGCAGGTCACACAGCTAGAAGTGATGAGGGTAGCTCTTCACAAACTGAATTGATGGAAATATGTACCAAGTTAGTTGACAGAGTAAAGAACTTGGAGGAGGAGCTTAAGAAGAACAATGAGGAGCTGAAATCTCATAAAGCAATGTTTTCCAAAGTCTACACCAAGCTAACTAAAAGGGTGAAGAAGCTTGAAGATCAGTTAAAGAAGAAAAGGGCAAAAGTGATATTGGATGATGATTCTTCTGATGATGATGATTCAGATGGTTCAGAAGGGGATGATGAAAATTCTTCCAAACAGGGGAGGAAATTTGGTAAAGACAAGGATAGATCAGGTTCTCAGGGGAGGCATGATAGGCATGATAAAGGCTCAGAACAAGATGAAGGTTTTGGTAATGTTGCAGATATTGGTTCAGGTTCTGGTTATGTTCAAGAAACAGCTGAGACACATAAAGAAGTTCAAACTGTTGAAGCAGTTCAGACTGCTGAGACAGTTCATGAAGCAGTTCAAAGGGCAGATAAGGGAAAGAAGCCAATGACATCTGAAGAAGTTGCTGCTGCTCAAGAACTTGAAAGGCTAAAGAAATTAAAACCAAAAACTCAAGATCAGATAGATCATGATGCAGAAGTTGCAAGAAGAATGGTAGAAGAAGATTTGGCTAATGAAGAAGCTAAACAAGCTCAGATAGCTCAAGATGAGGAATTTGCAAGAAAAATGGCTGCTGATGATGTACGAAACATAGCTGAATTCATGGAAAGAACAAGATCTAAAGAGGCAAATCAAGAGGAGTTCAATGAACAGCTACAATATTTGTTGGATTCTGATTTGATTGTAAGAGCTCAAGCTTCAATGGTTCTCAAAGACAAACAGTTGAATGAAGAAGAAAAGATAGAGGAGCTTAAAGAGTTCATACTCAAAAAGAATGGAGTAGCAACATGGGAAGATCTGATTCAAAGGATAAGAGAAAGGCAGAAGTCAGGATACAAGATAAAGTTACCAACAAAGAAGGAACAAGTTGAGTCTATGAAACATTATTTGAAGAACTCAGCAAATTACACTATGAATGACTTCAAGGGAAAATCTTATGCCATAATTGAAAGGGAATTCTATGAAACTTATGCTATTTTGAACACTCCAAGAAGAGGTTTCAAAACAGGTAAGAAGAGAGAATCAGAAACTATGGAATCAGATGTTGCAAAGAGACAAAAGTCTGAAGAAGAAGGGTTAACAAATGAGAAGATCAAGAGTATGATGATGATTGTTCCAGAATCTTCTTATATCAAACCTTTACAAGTAAAACATCCAATCATTGACTGGGAAGTGTTCACTGATGGAAGAATGAAAGGATGGAAGATAATCAGACTTGGAGATATTTCTGAAAGGTACAAGTTGTTTGAAGATTTACTCAAAGGTTTTGACAGAGAAGATCTTAATCAACTATGGAGCTTAGTGAAAGAGAGATTCAGAGATAAAGATCCTATTGAAGATAAAGATAAAGAATTATGGGTTCAACTGAAGAGAATTTATGAACCAGATGGAGGAGAGTCAATATGGAGATTTCAAGCACAAGTCAAGGATGTCACTTGGAAGTTATTTGGAATGTGTGAAGTACACAGAGTGTCTACCAAGGATGGAATAGAAATCTATATGTTGGTGGAAAAAGACTATCCACTCAGAACATTTGTGTTATTGGCTATGATACAAGGAAGACTCAAGGTTGAAGAAGACTCTGAGATGGCAGACTTATTAGTGACAAAGATTTTCAACCTTGTAGAGCAAAGAAAAGTCAAAGGCTAAAGTGACTGATGGGATAGATGTTTGAAAGAATTTTCCACATTAAGAAGAAGAAGCTTAATTTGAAGAAACTTAGTGATTTGGATAGAAATCATAAGTTTAGGGGAGGATTGTTAGGAAATTAAGCTATAGCAGTTAGAACTGTTGAAGATAGCAGTTAGGACTGTTGAAGTTGGAAGTTAGTACTGCTGAAGAAGTTTTGAAGACAAGAGCAGTTCATACTGTTTGAAAGAAGAAGTTAGTACGGTTTATGTTTTTGTAATACGTTTAATAGATAATTATAGAAAAGATATTGTGTATATCTTATACGATTAGAATGATAGTTATCTTATAAAGGAATCCTTGGTCTATAAAAGGATTGTCTAGGTTAAAGTTTGGTACGACTTATTTTTATATAGAGATTCAAGGTTGTAAACCCTAGTGATAGGAGATCACTCGTATTATTGTTCTAATAATATTGAATCGTTGAAGTTGAAGTTCATCATTCTGTGTTCATTCATTGTTACATTCAAACCATACAAAACACAAACATATAAAGTCTTCTAAGTGCTAGCTAGTAAATTCCGCTTGCTAGACTAAGTATAATTCTTAGTATCACATCTAACACAAGGAGTGTGTGTAGATCCGGTCAGATTTATGTAGGAGAACCCTTACCTTTAAGACATTGAGGACAATGTCTCATTTTAGTCTGGGGGGTAATCTTTCGATTTGATTTTGCCTTGCATTTTTGCCTTATACTCATGCAACTCCGTTTTTCCACCAAAAAAATGAGAAAATTTAATTTTTTTTTTTTTTTTTTTTTTTTTTTTTTTTTTTTTTTTTTGCAAAAATATAATAAGTGTTTTGACATTTTGTTGACTTTACGCTGGTTAGAGTAGGAATAAAATTTTGACTTGACCAGGCGTGTTGAGCTCTAGCTTGTCCCCTTAACCTTTTTGACTAAGCATTCACGGATCTTATTATTTAAGATTTTAAATTTGCGAAGAACGAGAAATGATAGAGTTGATTATAAGTTGTGATGCTAAGCAAGGATTAGTTGGTTATCCTAAAGGCTCATTATTGTAATTTGTGGTTTTTCCTCCCAGAAGCTAAAAAAAGTGTTGTTTTCAAACTTTCGAACTTAGAAATCGTTTTATTATAAACTTTTATACAACTTTGATATAGAGTACGAGTTCAACTTTTTATTTAAATATTTTGAACAAGCATACTTTCTTAAAATCGGAATAAATTTGCAAAATAAAGTGAGTAAAATCACAAGTATGATGCAAGTATATATAAATATAAATAAATAAATAAAATAATAATAAAAAATAAAAAAATAAATGAAAAAAAAAAATATGTGTTGCGTGAATAAAAATGTTGCTTATGAATAAATGTACGAAGCTTGCTTTTTCCTAAATTTAAAACGGGAGTTGAACTAGTATTCGTCAATTTTGTGTTAAAGTTTAACGGGAATTTGGTAGATTGTTGATTTCAAAGACCCCGAAAGCTCCGATACTATTCTCGAGGGTGTAAAAACCTAGCCTCCAAAGCTTTCCTAAAAGGACAAGCTGAGAAGAAAGTCGCTACATGAAGTGATCTCACCTTTGAGTCTCTAATCTCTAAATGATCGTCGGTTGTTTCCTGTTTAAGTATTTAATACTTACTTAGTCGGAATATCTAAAATCTTTGAAATCGAAATCCCGCTGATTCCGGTACTATTCTCTGTGAGGTGTCAAAAGCCTGGTCACCTAAAGCCAACTGGTTTGGGATGTGCCGAGAAGAAAGCCGCTACATGGAAAAGGCCTTTTTGATCCTTAGATTTTGAAGTTCCCGGTAAATTAGTATTTGACTTAAATAAATAACAACCATAATAATTTAGATTTCTGTGATCAAACTTTTAAAAATGGGCACACTTACCGAACTTATAGAATAATTGGGAAGTGAAAAGTTTACAAGTTACATTCATGAGTAGCGTCAGCATCTTAACTTGTGTTTAACAATGATTTCGTTTTTAAGCTTGGTTTGGGGACTGGTGAAAAATCAGGGACGATGAATTTTATCCGTATGGTCACTTCTTTATGAGTTGTGTTTCCTACTCCGCGATCCTAAAAGTTATTGTGAAATAATGAAAGTCAACATACCGTCACATGAAAAAGAGAAAAGTACAAAAATAGTATAAGTATGAATAAATTGGAAAAACGGGGCGTTTTTAGAACTTTTGATTTCTTAAATCTCTTTTGAATATTTTGCTACTTTTAAAAGTTAGTAAAAAGAGGTTTGAAATTTTGGGTTTCAAAAGCGTGGGTTGATGACATTGCGTGATGACACGGCAATACCTTAGTGTGGGGGATTTTGGTATGTGTGTAAACACATACATTTTCTTGATAAAAAACGGACTTAAAATACCCAAAAACTAACCAAAATGCCAAAGATATTTGTGTTTTTGTGTTTGTGTATGTGCAGGTAACGGATATGAGAAAAAGACAAAAAGAAAGGCAAAATGGACAAAAACGGGCACGAGATTTGGAAAGAGCACGGAATTGCGAGTCTATCGTTAATTTTATTTGGAGCATCGAGGCAAAAGAAGAGAAATTTAAAGATTATTTATTTTAAGGACCAATGAATTAAACATAAAGAACGATGAGGGACCAAAGGTGTTTAATTCATATGAAGTTTAAAGAAGATAAGGACTAAAAGTGAAGCCAGGGGTGTAAAGTGACGAGTGAGGCCGAAGTTGAAAATAATTCCATTTCTTTTAGTGGTAGGTCCCACTCCATTTGATAAAATTTGATTCATACGTCACTTGTGAAATGGAAGCCCATCACGTGTTCTCTAATTGCACAATTAAATCACATAGGCGCGTGCCTCTTGCACCATCCCCACTCTCGCTCCATCAAATAATGCTGCAGCCAATTTCCAAGCGCCACGTGGCCTGTTGGTTGAAATAGATGTCCACATTCAATGAATGGGAGCGTACATGCGTACATATTGGCTATTTAAGCATCTGATCGAGCAATTACAGAGCATTCAAGCATAGATAGCATGCATTAAATTTTCACACATTAAATTCATCGATGACACACAACTTTTATTATTAGCAGTTCATTATTTTTAGAGTAGTATTTAGTTAATTTTTTAGAGGTATTGTAATAGTTTATTTTTTTAACTAGCTTTCTCAAGTACTTATTTTGTAGCCAACTTTTTATTAATAAAGTTTATGTTTTCTTTTCAGCTTATTACTTCTTATTCTAATCATCTCTTTACTTTATTTTTCATTTTCTTTTCTTATCTATTAATCTATATTAGCTTAATAGCTTATTGTAGCTTATTAGATTAGCTTATTAATTAGATCTAGTTAGTTTTATTAAAAAAAAAATTTCATATAAAGTTTGCAACTTTTTAAGTTTTTCTTGAACAATAAGCTATTTAATAGCTTGTTCATTTAGATCTAGTCCTTAAACATACCCGATTCGCGTCTATTCTTCGTAGTAGGCAACTTAGCTTCGGGTGGACTTAGATCTAATAGTTTTTAGTTATAAAGTTTAAATCGTTTAAATTTTTAGATCACTTTTAGCTTATTTACAAATAATAGTAGTGCTTGTTATTGTTTATTGTTCACTAATCCTTGTTAAAGTTTGTATCTTTCTTTGTTTCTCATCATCTCTACCGCTAAGGCCGGAGCTTAAGGGTCTTTAAGCATTTTTTTTACATAAAGTTTGAAACTTTAGTAATTTTTAAGCTTTTTAGTAAATAAAGTTTTAAACTTTACTTACTAATTAGTGGATAAGATTAATAAAGTTGTAGACTTTTGTGTTAATTTGTGCTTATTAGATCGGGTGGTTTTATTCCTCTCGTTTCTTCATCCGGGTTTTACTTTCTTTGCTTCTTAAATCTTTAGTAGTTATTAATTTTAGTATAATAATTATGTGTATGGAAATAATTGCTATGTGTTTGTTTGCTTTGCTTAACAAGTATATATTTTTTATCATATATTTCTTATTTGCTTGCTTAGTATAATCTAGTTTATTATTTTTAGTTGTTATCGTTAACTTTAGATTATTTACTTACTACTAGTTTCATTATTATTGCTTAGCATAATTTAGTTGTTATCATATATTTCTAGGATTAGTTTTCTTAGTTTTCACCTTTTAGGCTCCGGATTAGAGGTTCGTTTTTGTTTTTTTTTTTTTGCGTTTTTGCTCGTTTATGCTTTGTAGACTTGTTTTTTATGCTAGTTAAGTTGTATTTAGCTTATGTATGCTTCCCGTAGTTGTAAATTGCATAATTTCCGTTTTCCATTTTCGTTTTTAAATTCCCGGTTAACGTTTTTAGTTTAATTTAGTTCGTGCTTAATTTTGTTTTGTTTCTTTACTTTTCATCACTTAATTAGAATTAAAAACACAAAAATCCAAATTCCATCCTTCAAGCACTTTAATTCCAAACCTTACACGAAATCCTCGATTCACACCTCGCTGGGACACGACCCGGGTGACACTTGCCTGGTATCTCATATCGTATTCACGGGTTTTGCAAGTTGGCCTTTTTCCTAAAGGGTTGGCTTGTCATTTCCCGCGTATCACGCGTATCCGATATTATTTTATATATATACTTTATAACGGATCAGATGGCAATGTACACACCTATAAAGCCCGTTTGGTAGCTAAAGGCTTTACCCAAACATATGGTGTTGACTATGAGGAGACCTTTTCTCCTGTAGCTGACATTAGGGCTATTAGGATTCTCATAGCCATAGCAGCGTACTATGATTATGAGATTTGGAAAATGGATGTCAAAACTGCCTTCTTAAATGGTCGCCCAGATGAAGACATCTATATGGTGCAGCCTAAGGGGTTTGTGAATCAAAAATTTCCAAACCGTGTTTGCAAACTTCAAAGATCCATTTATGGATTGAAGCAAGCGTCACGACAATGGAATAAGAGATTTGATGAAGAAATCAAAAGGTTTGGATTTACTCAAAATCTAGATGAGCCATGTGTATATCACAAAGCTAGTGGGAGTGATGTTATTTTTCTAGTCCTATATGTTGATGACATATTGATCATGGGTAAAAATATTCCAAGATTGAAAGAGGTGAAAGCCTATCTTGGGAAATGTTTTTCCATGAAGGATTTAGGAGAAGAAGCATACATTCTGGGAATCAAGATCTATAGAGATAGATCAAGGCGGATGATTGGATTAAGCCAAAGTGCTTACATTGATAAAATATTGAAGAGATTCAATATGCAAAATTCCAAGAAGGGATATTTGCCGATGCAAGAATAACATGGCTTAAGTAGCAAAGCTTGTGCTTCAACACCTGAAGAGGTGGCATGCATGAAGAGAGTCCTTTATGCTTCGGCTGTGGGATCTATTATGTATGCGGTGAGATGAACAAGGCCTGATGTGGCATTTGCTCAAAACATTACCAGTCGATATCAGCAGAATCCAGGTGAACTCCACTGGACTGCTGTTAAACATATTCTCAAGTATTTGAGAGCTACGAGAGATATGTTTTTGGTATACGGGGGAAATCTAGATGCAGAACTGTGTGTTACAGGTTACTGTGATGCTTCCTGGAAGTGTGATAAAGATGATACGAAGTCTCAGACGGGTTATGTCTTTGTCATTAATGGAGGAGCTGTGGATTGGAAGACCAAGAAGTAGAGTACTATAGCGATGTCTACAATAGAAAGTGAGTATATTGCTGCTTCAGAAGCTGCAGTGGAAGCCGTCTGGATTAGGAAGTTTGTTTCAGGGCTTGAAGTTATGCCCTCAATCGAAAGACCTATAAAGATGTATTGTGACAATTCAGCTGCAATTACATTTGCCAATGAACCTGGAATCATGAAGGGCACCAGACATTTCTCGATTAAATATCACTATGTTAGAGAACAAGAGGAGATAGGCGAAATCGAATTACTCAAAGTTCACACAGATAACAACCTAGCTGATCCGTTAACGAAGGCTTTACCTGGTGGAAAGCTTAATCAACATGCTGAAGGCATAGGACTTCGTTTAACTAGTAGTTTCATGCCCATCTGAGATTAGTTTTTGGATAATGGGATGTTTTGAACAGTTATTACTTTAATGAAAAAAAATACTTGGTATGTTTGATTGTCATTTTCTTAATAATATATCCTGTATTTGCATGTTTAAATCCTTGAATAATTTGATTATTCTAAAGTGTCCGTTGTCGCTTAATGATATGGGAATATCATTAAATTAAGACAAATCTGATTATTGGTAGAATATACTTGAAAGTATATTGATGCGTTGTCATACCAATTTCACATGATATTCAATGAATTGAATATAAGACTTATCCCAACTTCATGAGTTTACTTTATGGATCTTGTCATTAAGTAAATCATGTTTATATAGTTATCCTCAGACTTGATATGCCAGATAACTGTCATGGATGTAATGCATTTCTGTGAAGCAATTTACCGCTATACGTAACTGGTAGCAATAAGGATTGTTTTCAGGAGTGTTGCAAAGTTCATGGGTTATGCTCGTAGTCAAGAGAGAATTTGTTCCTTCAAATTTGTTTGGAGTTTAATACTGATGGGCCCCTCGTAGGGTTGACAAGATGTATGTTTGGCCACACCCAAGATCTCCCCTGAATAGGTTCAGAAGATTTGGTAATCTTGCTCAATCAGAAACAACGAGAAACAGAATTGTTAATAAAGAATGACTTAGATCCATATCTTTATTAATGTAGTATTAGAAACAAAAGGATAAGTATGATGATGAATCATCGAATGGTTTTTCCAGGAGACCACCACCTGAGTTGTACTAGGGGCATTGGCGTGTTGCTAGACGCTAACCAATGTCATTACACTATTAATAGATTTCCAAGTGGGAGCTGTTAGAGTTTGTAGAAAAATATTAAACGTGTATGACTAGAATCGAACTCGGGACCAAGGGATTGCACACTTTACGTATGAATGATTAATGAAGAATAATTAATATATATAAACGTTATGTATTTAATTATTTGAACACGAAATAACGACTAACGGACGTTAAGTAATTAACGGGAATTGACTAACGACCGTTAGTGAATAAAGGAAGGACCGTAGGTGAAATTAGAGGATCAAGAATGATCTAGAACCCCTTGGGAAGGGTGGGCCGATCGGCCTAAGGGTTTCCAAACCCTATTCGAATCAAACTTGTCCTCCAAGATTGTTTCCCTATAAATACAAGGCTTAGGGGTTATTGGTTTTCACTTTGTGCACTCTTGCTATAACCCTAAACTTTGTGTTCTTCTTCATCTTCTCTTGATTGCCGATCGGATTTTATCCCTTAAGGGAGGATCGATCGAGTTTTTCAATAAAACAAAAGTGTTTGGTTTTCTTGTGTTCTTTTACTAGCATCAAACATTAATCGGTTATCGTACGTGTGTACAAAACCTTGGTTATTAACTCACTATAGTTAATACCTCTTGGATTGAGAAACAAAAAGGTAAGGGGTTTCTCGCTAATCTACTTGTTAATTAAAGAAGAAGAATTTGAAGTTTAGATCATTGTTCTTGCTAGGATCAAAGGTACGTATCTTTAATCACTACAAAAAACTAGTTGAATTCTCCACATTTTAAAGGCCAAATGGCCACGTTTAAAAATGTGTAAAATTATTGAGTCCACACTTTCTCATGTGTGGTAATAATGGGTGTGACAAATTTTTCTACACATATAAGTGTGGAGATATTATTCAAATTTCTATATTTAAAAGTGTGGACTAAAAGTGTGGCAAAATTGCAAAAAATGTTTATAATAAAAAGTGTGAAAACATTTGCTACACATAAAAGTGTAGCTTTATTATAATTGTACACACTTATATATGTTAATTTTTTTTTAAATATTTGTGACACTTATAAATGTAGCAAAATTATTATCTACATAAAAAAAAAAGTCCACAGTTGATCATACCGTGGCAAAATAAGTGTGAAGAATAGCATTATTTTTTGTAGTGTAATATTCGGTTAATCTCTTACGTGTTAAATATTGATCTTATGCTTCCGCTATGTGCTTTGATGATGTAAAATTATTTATATAATTGTTATGGTATTTAAATTCTAACAATAGTTAGTGAAGACTTGGAAGGTTGTGGGTATGGCATTGAAGGTCGTAGTTAGTAGTAGAAATAAAAGAAATTCGATCAAATGGGCCGGTGTTGTGAGCTAGAAACCTCGAAAAACCTACCAAGATAATGACTCAAAGCTATCATTTTATTTATTCAAAGATAAGATGAAAGCCATGATTACGTACACCGCATATATATAAGTAGGTACATACATGTTTATTATTTTCCATTATTTAGGATACGATGATCTCATCTCAAAGCCATAAGCCCATAAGAACCTCAACTAGCTAGAGATGTGATTCCCTTTATAACTCATTCACATGCTTTCACTTCAAAACATAGCCGATGGAATTCGGCATTGTTGGACCTGTAAGTCGCATTGATCACGAAGCTGCTCAACAACGGATTTCAAACCTTGCATCTGCTGTTGTTGCTGTCCACCGCGTCGGCTACCTTGTTGTTGGCTCCATGGCTGTTGTTGCTGCTGTGCTTGCCTGTAAACCTCCTGCAAGGCCTCGCACTGGCACTCGGTTTCGACCCTTTCGAGCTCATTGCAGCATTGTTGCATTTCTTGCTGGTATTGTTGTCCTTGCCTGTTGAAGCTCATCAAAAGTGGTCCGTATGAGCCACTTTGTTGTGCTTGCTGGATATAGCTGTTAAAAAAGAATTATGCAAGTTCATTATAGGATCATCGAAATCCATGCATGCATGAAACATTATTTTTATAAATTTCCAAGAACATATATTATATACCTTTGGCATTGCTGGAAGCGTTGTCCTTGGATCCTTTGGTAGCAAGATTCTTGTGATTGTGAGCCACTTTTGCGGTTTTCATCGATGACGGTGGTGGTAGTGATGATGGATGGGAGTGGGCATGATTGTACTTGAAGGTCACATTTGTTAGGAAGGTTCTGAACCTTCTGCTTCAACTGTCGGATCTGCTGAGCGCCAACTTGTCCCTGAATCTGCTGGACATTTTGGAACACTTGCTTCACAGCCTCACACTGGCACTTCTGGCGGACGTTTTGGAGCTCGTTACAGCATTGTTGGAGGATTTGGCTTTGTTGCTTCTGACCTCTACGGTTGTCTTCGAAGGAACCCTGACTCTGTTGGAGGTACATGTGACACTGGTTGAATTGTTTTTGTTGGAGCTGTTGTTGACATTGCTGCGACTGCTGTGTGTATGGGATCTGGTCGTCGATGGTGGTGGTGACGATGGTTGTGTAGGCCGAAGCAAAGGCAACGAGGGCTGCAAATGCGAGTGCAAGAACTACTAGTATTAGCTTTGCCATTGTGTGTTTGTTGTTGTGGTGATGTTGGTAGTGAGCTAGTGATGGTTGCTATTTATGTTGTATTTTGGTGCATGCGTGGAGTAGTGGATGTAATAGGTGGTGGAATTTAAGGTTGTTGAGTAACACGTACTACGAGTTTTAACTTTTAACAAGTAATATGTGGCGAGTGGAACTATGTACTAAGTGTCTTATTGTCTTATTTGAACCCTACTTGTCGTTCATGTGGATTTGAAGTATAGTAATCTGATACCCATAGTGGCGTTTTTAGCAACATATTCAATATAGCCACACCGGTGGCGTCAACTAATGTGTCACTACCAGTAAATTTCTGATTTTTGTGACTAGGGAACAGATGTCGCTAAATTAGCAACAACTGTATCAACTTTGCTTACAACGCCGCTAAAACAATATCGACTTCGCTACATAAGTCGCAAAATCAGTCAACGCTTTTGAAAAACGTCGCAATCAAGTCACTGCACATCACTAGTGTTAAAAGATTACTATGTTGCTACATTCTATTGCAAGTCGCCGTTAAAATCGCTAGATGTGTCAATTTTATTTGGTGATAATATTAGAGCACTAGGTAACGTTGAGACGGTTAACACGTTATTGGTATGCCACCTTAGCATCATATTATCACCTCCCAATAAGACAGCAATCACTCAAACAAATCTCCCTCATAACACACCACTAACATATTATTGGGTCCCACAAAATACCTCACTAAAAATACCCACTCACTCACAATACAAAAAAATAAAAAAATAAAAAATAAATAAAAAATAAAAAATAAATCACAAATGGCGTGAGCCATTTCACTAGCTCAAGTCCCATTAACGCAAGTTTGGCATTTTGCTTGGTATGGCATTTGGCGTGCCAATGGTTGGCTTTGGTGCATTTGGCACGTTAATGTGCACGATACCAAGTGCTCTTATAACAATATTGTATGAATTAGTATTCTATTTTGGGGCAATTACATATATGTCCCTGCTAAGCTAGTTTATTACATATATACCCAAGCTTAAAATTTAATTACATATATCCCCTTCCTAAACACTCTTAATTACATATATACCCAATTCATTTAAAATAGCTTATTAAATGACTATTATACCCTCTGGTATTGCAACATCTAAGCCTTTTTGTATGTCGGATGATATAACTAGTCCATTAGGTGTACCAATTGCTTTCTTAAGTAATTCAAGAAACCATATCCAAGAATTTTTACTAATTATTATTCTTTTAATAGTAATTAGTATATTATGTAAGAGAAGGGATCGTGTGCAATGTGACAAATATTAAAAAGTCTACAAATACATAACTATATCTTCCTCCCTCCCCTTTTTCTTAAGATTTTCGGTTAAAGGGCATTTCAGTCATTTGACTCACTTTTTTAATTTCACCCAAAACTTTAAATGCAGATAACTTTCAAATGACAAACTTTTACAAAAAATCGATTTCACCATAATTTACAAAATTTAATTCTCTTTAATTTGATATAAATTTTAATATACAAATGATAATTTTATTTTTTTTAGATTTTAAGTGAGTTATGATTTTCTTAAAATTTTTGGTATATTCGGCCCTATTTTTTTTCTAACTTAAAGGATAATTTACGTAAAAGTTAAAACACGAAAGTTGTAGATTTTTTGTCGTTCTTTACCCAGAAATTTAAATCACTCGAATCCGAGATGATATGAGTAAGATATCGCATTTTAAAAATGACGTTTTACATATTTTACACGTTTTACACATATTGGATCCAAGGACAACGCTTTCAGCAATGCCAAAGGTATATACACCAACATCAAAAAAATGTCATTTTCTAACTAATGAGGTGTTGTTTTTGGGATATATAGTGTCTAAAAATGGAATTCGAATGGATCCTACCAAAATTGATGCTATTATCAGTTGGCCAACACCAACAAATATTCATGAGATCCGTAGCTTTCAAGGTTTAGCATCATTTTATCGGTGATTTATTCGTCACTTTAGTACCATAATTTCCCCTGTTAGCATTACTTTTAGTAGAAAGTAATAGAAGTTTTGGTCATTCTATATTTAGGAACTATGTAACGATTGTATGTAATATGTAAGAGTCTAGTAATGGGGTATAGGAAGTAATCTAATAGGCTATTAGTCTATTCAAAATAGGTTAAGTCTTATATAGTCAAGCCTAAGGGAAACAAAGCCCATCCCAAGCCCAAAAGGTGTTGGAGGGTATATGTAAGCAAACAAGTCTCATTTATTTGTGTGCTTGTGTATGTTTCTAGTGTGTGATAATACAAAGACTCCTTCTATCTCTCTCTCTCTCACCCATCCATCACCGCCACTCTCATCACCACCACCACCACCATGAACACCATCAAGTTACCATTTTTATGTGTAGTTTTTTTTTTTAGAATGAGAGCCTATAATTGGCATCAGAACCACATGATAGTTATTGGTTAGATTTATAGGTTTGTTAGTTTCAAATTGGAAGTTTTCGGAAAGATTGTACAACGCAAGTTTTCGAAAAAACTATCTAATTCTTAAATCTTAGAACTAGTGGTTAGATTAGTTAAAGGTTTGAAATTTGAAGTAGTTTTAGTAGTTACTTAGCTATTTATCTAAGAAAAACCCAAAGAGATTCACAAAAGAAGTTGTTTTTAGGAATTACTAGAAAGTTACTGTAGCAGAAAAGTTTTCGAAAAATTGCAATCTTCAAAAGTTTTCAAAAAATTCGAGTTTTCTCGAAATCTAGGTGGCAGTACTCTTTATTTAGAGTTCCACTACCTGGCTGACATGACATTTCGAATACTTTTGGTTTCGAGTAATTTTGGTTTCGAATACTTTTGGCTTTTCGAGTAATTCTGTTTTCAAGTAATCCTACGTGGCAGTTTCGAGTACTGTAGTTAGTTGAGATTCCACTACCTAGGTGACGTGTCATTTCGAGTAAAAGTTCAGAGTTTTGAGAAATTTAGGTTTCGAGTAAAATTAGAGAAGTTTTCGAGAAAAAAACCCATATTTTTAGGCAAGAACCTTTTCAACCTGAAAACTAGAGTTTCGAGAATGTTTCACCATCATTAGATACCTTTCTAGTAACTTAGAACGTTTTGAGAAATTTACTCTTCGAGAACTTTGAACTTCGAGAACTATTGGGACTTCGAGTAATTATTGGACTTTTGTGGAAAAGAAACCTAACAACCTAAAAACAAAAATTTTGAATAAACTTAAACACATTCTAAGAAACTTTAACCAAATTAAAATTGAGTAAAATTTTTCGTGAACCGTTATCCTTTGAGAAATTTTTGTAAAACCGATAACACATCATCAATCCAAAATCAACCTACACAATGTCAACTCAACAAGATATTTATGCAACGGGTAATGAAAACCTTTCTCATATGCTTGAGAAAGGTGGGTATCTTCAATGGCAAAGTCGAATGCTTCGTTATCTAAAAACCAAGCCTAATGGAAAACTTATGATCAAATCCATTATGGAAGGACCTTTTAAGCCTCGACAAATCCAAGACCCCGGAGATCCTAACCTTACATCACCAGTTTTACCTAACCTTCGTGATCAAACAAAAGCAGAATACAATGAGGATGACAAACTTCAAATTGAAGCTGATGATCTTGCTATGCACTTAATCCAACTAGGAGTGTCACGAGAGATATTTGCTGCGGTAGATAGCTTTGAAAGTGCTAATGCAATGTGGGAAAGAGTTCAAAGATTATGTCATGGAACTGAAATTCGTAAGCAGTATATGGTGAATAAGCTGTTGACTGGGTTTGAGAAATTCACATCTACACCGGGAGAGACCATTGAATCTTACTATCATTGCTATTGTACTCTTATGAACGAGCTTACAAGAAACAAGTTGACTCCTTCAGTGATAGTTAGCAACATCAAGTTCCTTAACAACCTTCAAGAAGAATAAGGATGATATGTCACTATAGTTAATCAAACCAAGGACTTGCATGCTGTGAACTTTCATAAACTCTATGATTTCTTTAAGCAAAACCAAGCTGAAGTAGATGAAGTAAAGAAAGAGAAGATGTTGAAGAATCACGGTCCACTAGCATTGATTGCTAATACACCAACACCAATACCTACTTATAACACACATCAACCTTCGTCTTCCAATAACAACTTCATGCAACAAATACTTCCTCAAAACAACATTCCATAATTCATTTCACAACAACCGATACAACATTATCAAGTTGCAGACAACATAACACTTGATTGTGATGAAGGCACAAAGGCTTTGACAAAAGCTTTTGCCATGCTATCCAAAGCATTCAATGTTCGCTACAACAAACCAACTAACAACAACCAAAGGATATCATCAAATACTCGTAACAGGAAAATTGCACAACCGGGTATGAATATGGGTCAAGAAGGACACTTGGTTGCGGTTAGTGGTAATAAACAAGGATAGGCTCAGGGTATGCAGATGGGAAATCCAAGGCAAAATGCGGGTCAGTATGTTGGGAATCAGAGGAATCAGAATATGGGAAATCAGAATGGGAATGTTGCAGCTCATGTAGTTGGGAATATGGGAAATGCTAATCAGGGAAATCAGATTCGGTGTTATAACTGTAAGGGTATCGGACATTATGCTAGGAATTGCACTGTTGGAACAATCAGAAATGATGCTAGATACTTCCAGGAAGCTTTGCTATTGGCTCAAAAAGAAGAAGCGGGGATATAACTTACTGTTGAAGAACATGATTATTTGGCGCTAGCTGACTGTGAAGAAGATACAGAAGAAGTTAATGTAAACTACATCTTCATGGCAAACCTTCAAGTTTCATCATATGACAATGAGGCAGTCACACCTCCCGTCTATGACTCAGATGGAACTTCAGAGGTATCTAACTATACCACATGTTATGATAATGATATATATGATATGTATACTCATGAGACACCGCATTCTGCGACTATAGAATCCGTTATGAACACATATGTGAAGGAGGAGATTGATAGCAATATTAATTCTAGCGCTCCAGATATGGATTCAGATGGAGTCTCAGAAACCCGGAATGTAGTGAATGATGAGCAAACTCGTGCTTACTTTGAATCATTACTTCAAACATGTAGTTCAAAAATTGAGAAAGTTGAATTATACAATCGCGAGGTTACAGACGCGAATGTCAAGTTAACTGCTGAGCTTGAGAGATACAAGGAGAATGAAAAAGTCTTTGATTTTAGCAAACAAAGAGTGACAGAATTGGAAACCGGTTATCAAAGCTCTGTGCCAAGAGAAAAACAACTTCAAATTAAGTTTGACACTCTAGATGTCAATTTAAACAAAAAGATTAAATCTTTGA
Organism: Artemisia tridentata subsp. tridentata; assembly: GCA_021014915.2. Taxonomy (NCBI): domain Eukaryota; kingdom Viridiplantae; phylum Streptophyta; class Magnoliopsida; order Asterales; family Asteraceae; genus Artemisia; species Artemisia tridentata. The sequence goes on from CP139507.1 coordinate 370,964,250, forward strand.
ATGAAGAAATCTCTGTTTTGAAAAACCAAGTTTCTAAACACCAAACAACTTGTTCTAATCTTAAAAAAGAAAAGAAAAAGTTGAAAGCTGATTTTTCCAAATGCGAAAACGATCTTCTTGATGAGATACTTGAAAAGAATGACAAAATTCTACAATTGGAAAAGTTGCTTATTAAAACTGGACACTCTCAGCAAATAATCAACATGATTATGAAAAACAAAGATCCAATTTTGCACACTGCTCAAAAAATGACTCTTGGTTGTGCAAACCCTTGGAATCTCAAGAAAGCTCAAAATGTTCTGTATAATGGAAATGCTTTGTATGAGAAATATGAACCCATTTGTGTTACAGACTCAGATGAAACATTAGAACTTGCAGAGGAGAGTAGATCCAAAATAAAACAAAAGACCCCAGAAATAAAACCCATAGATTATATGAAACTCAATGAGATTCAGGGAATTACTTTTGTTCCACAAAAGCAGAATTCAACAAGTGTTTTCAAAAAACCAAGTGTTAGAAAACAAGTTTCAAAACCAATAGTTGTCTCAAAACATCTTTCAAAACTTGAGCAAATTTCTTCTAACAATACTTTTCATACAAGTGTTGCAAAAGAATTTCTTGATGATGTCAAAACAAAAATTGAGCAACTTCAAAGGACTATTGAATCAAAAACAAGCCTTACAATAAACAATTGGAACTCGAGTTTTCACAATGAAATGAAAAAGATTTTCGATACAGATATTGCTACTCCATTGAATAACATCTATGCGAGAGTAATTCATTTTGAAAAAGAACTTTTCAAAGAAACAATGGACTTCATTCAAGAACACAAATCCTTAGTGAAAACCACTAATGAGACTCTTGAAAACATCACTGAGTTGGAAAATTTAAATGACTCTCTTCTAGAAACAGTTATGACCACATATATAATGTCTATCATTTTGCAAACTTATTCTGTTGAAGATCATGAAAAAATTCATTCTGAAAACTTCTAACATTGTTGCAAAATATGAAAATGCTCTTATAAAACTTAAAAGCGAAAACTTGTCCTACTCTAGACAACTTGATCATAAAAAGGAGGAATGCAAATATGACAAAATGTCGTATGAGCGTACTCAAAAGGACTTGAATGAGCACATCAGTTTTTTGAAAGAACAATTGGAAAATCTTAAACATAAGGGTGTGGACACTAAAGATGACAAAACTTTGACTAAGGAGAAACAATAAGCTTTAAAACCGGTTGCAAAACCAAAAATGTCTATTTCGATGTTTCCTCCAATAGTCAACAAACAAAATGTTTTCACGACTCATGTCAGTCTACAATCCTTGCCTAGTCATAAAAGTACACATTCAAATGCAAATAAAGCAATTGATAAGACTCCAAAAGTTTTAGCACCTGGACTTTATAGGATTAGTACAAACATTACGTCTAATTCCACATCTAAACAATATGGAACAAATGACATGAGCTTACTTAAGAATCCTAAAGTGCCTAGGAAAACTGATAATAAGTCTTACTCAACTAAAGTAAATTCTAATGAGTCTACCTTAACTTCTACAGATCTAGAAAGCACATCTAAGAATAGCAGACCTCAGCCTAGACGCAATCTAAGGACCAATAGAGTCTTGCCTGTTTCTTAGAATAGTCACATGCACAACGTAGAAAAAGTAGAAACTCACCATAGGAATTTACCGCTTTATACCAAAAGACATAATTCATCGGGATATTATGTTAATCGTACTCATGATAATGATACATGTGTGTCTACCCCGTCGAATGTTAAGACAAAACAGAAAGATGTTCCTAAAGGAACGCGTGCTAAACAAATAGGACATCTAGTTGCTCGACCTAGATCACCATCTAGTGCCTCATCAACTAGTAGTTGCCTAAGCTGGAGACCAACTGGTAAAAAGTTCACTGTACTAAAGCATAGAGGGAAGAAAATTAACATTAGGATTGAACCCCAAGAACAATTCTTTGAATGTTATGAATCTTTCAACACTAATCAAAAGAGACCTAAATCCAAAAGGTTTCCACATACAAAATCTTCTGTTTTCTACAGGTTATCGAGATATGTCTTTGGATCGTCGACTCGGGTTGCTCCAAGCACATGACCTAAAATTTGAAGCTGCTGATCAATTTCGTGTGGAAATTCATGGGCACTGTATGATTTGGAAATGATCACGTAGTAGCTATTCTTGGTTATGGAGATCTTCAATTCGGAAACTACTTGATAACACGTGTGTATTATGTCGAAGGTTTGGGACACAACCTATTCTCTATTGGACAATTTTGTGATGCAGATTTGGAAGTCGTATTTAGGAGAAATACGTGCTTTATTCAGAATTTGGAAGGCGATGACCTACTCACAGGCTATCGCGGCACCAACTTGTATGCAATCAATATTTCCCAAATGGCTTCTACTTCACCAATTTGTCTCATGACAAGAGCATCCGAAACTCAATCATGGTAATGGCACAGACGTTTGTCTCACCTCAACTTCGACACACTCAACAAACTTGCAAAAGACAATGTTGTTGATGTTCTTCCAAAGTTCAAATATACAAGAGATCATTTATGCCCCTCATGTGAGTTAGGAAAGAGCAAAAAGGCATCATAGAAACCCAAAACTGTACCTAGTTCGAAACAAAGGTTACATATATTGCATATGGATCTATGTGGTCCAATGAGGATTGAAAGTATAAACGGGAAGAAGTACATTCTAGTAATCGTCGATGACTATTCTAGATATACTTGGGTAAAATTTCTGAGATCAAAGGATGAAACACCAGGCATCATCATCACCTTCTTGAAACGTATACAAGTTCTTCTACAAGCTCCAGTCAGGATAGTTAGAACAGATAATGGCACAAAATTCACCAATCAAGATCTACGGCAATACTTGAAGAAGTCGGCATTACTCAACAAAATTCGGCCGTACATACACCACAACAAAATGGAGTCGTTGAATGAAGAAATCGTACTCTTGTCAAAGCCGCATGTACGATGTTGATCTATTCTAGTGAACCATTATTTTTATGGGCTGATGCTGTTGCAACTGCGTGCTTTACTCAAAACCGATCTTTGATCCATACCCGTTTCAACAAAACACCCTATCAACTTATCAACAATAGAAAGCCTAATATCTTATATCTTCACGTGTTTGGCACCTTGTGCTATCCAACAAATGACAGAGAAGATTTAGGCAAACTGAAAACTAAAGGTGATATTGGAATCTTCATTGGCTATGCAGAAAACTCGCGGGCATTCAGAATCTACAATCAAAGAACAAGAAGAATAATGGTGACAATGAACGTGAAATTTGATGAAATTTCACAGATGGCTTCTGAGTACATCAGCTCAGAACCCGTGCTTCATTTTATGGCTTCTGAGAGACTCGCTCTAGAACCAGCGCTTAACCCGATGGCTTCTAATTACAACAGATTAGGACCCGAGCTTAACACTAAGACTTCTGGATACATCAGTTCAGGACTCGTACCTAAATAAGCTCAAACAACAAATTGTGATAAGCCTAAAGATAAGGAACTGGAAAACTTCTTTGAGTTAATGTTTGATGAATATCAAGGTGGAAATTCGATAAATTTATCAAGATATCGTTTCGCTGCACCCACTCAACAAAATCGACAACCACAACCACAAGATGCATCAACAACTGTCGAAGAAGAAGCACCAACTTCAACAAACTTATCTACATCAACTACACAAACGCAAGTCATTGAAATCATTCTGCCACAAAATGTTGAACAAGAGCAGAACTAACAATCTCAAGATGAACAAACACCAATCCATAACAATGAAGAGTTAGAAGAATTCAAAAATCCATTTGCTAATCAAGCAACAAGATCTGAAGAATCATATTCAAGGGATAACAATACGGATTTGGTAACTCAACGGTATCCTTCAAAACTAAAATGGACAACAGATCATCCAATCCGCCAAGTGCTCAGCGATTTACACCAGTTATGACGAGAAGCAGACTAGCAACAGATCTAGAACTTTGTATCTTTGCACTTGCTATATGCATGGATGAAGAACCAAAGAACATTCGTGGTAGAAGTGACCATTGGAGTACCAACAGAGTCACAATTTTTCATACCATGTTTTTTCAAAATCTCAATTGTATATTTAGCTTGATTAATAAAAATACCACGAGGGGATTGATGTATTTGTAAACCAAGAAAGAATTTTAGTTCCCTCATCATGGACATTTCAAATTTGCTTTTCATGAGATTTTCAAAATGTTTTGAATGTTTTGGATTAGTGGACCCAAAAATAATTTCGTCCACGTAAATCTGAACAATCAAAATGTCATCTTTATATTTTCTTGTAAACAAGGTTGAATCAATTGTTCCTTTGGTGAAATTGTTTTGGATCAGAAAAGATGATAGTTCGTCATACCATGCCCTTGGAGCTTGTTTCAAACCATAAATGGCTTTCTTTAACTTGTAGACATATTCTGGATGATCTGTGTCAATGAATCCATCTGGCTGACTCACATACACTTCTTCTTTCAGAGTTCCATTCAAGAAAGCCGTCTTGATGTCCATTTGATAGATTGTGTAGTTTTTGTGAGCTGCATAGGCTAAGAAAATCCTAACTGCCTCAAGTCTTGCTACTGGCGTGAATGACTCTTCGAAATCTATCCCTTCTTCCTGTCTGAATCCTTCAGCCACGAGTTGAGCTTTGTTGCGACTGACAGTCATTTCTTTATCCTTTTTGTTCTTCCATAACTAATTTAGATCAATGACAAGTTTGTCAATTGGTCTTGAAACTAATTCCCAAGTGTCATGTAACTGGTATTAGAGAAGTTCTTCCTGCATTGCTTCAATCCATGCAATGTCTGCCATCGCCTCCTGAATGTTCTTTGGTTCTTTTAAGCTGACTGAGCAAACGTAGATGCCCATATCGGGATCGGTGGCGAGTTGTCTTCTCGTCTGAACTGGCCTTGAAGGTTCACCAATAATGTGTTCTATTGGATGGTCTTTTGTCCACTGTAGAGTAGAAGGGTACCTTGAATTTAACGTTTTTATGTTAGATGGTTCTTGTAACCTTGAAGAAGATTTAGTTGAGTCCGTCGTAAACAGGTTTTCGAATACTTCTTCATCTAACACTGCATCGTTTTGAGTCTGTGTTTGTTCTTCTTGAAGTGGTGTATTGTGGTTTTGCTCATCAATCCTTGGTAGAACAATTTCAATTACTGGAGTTGCTGGAGTAAATGTTGATGATGTGGAGGGAGCTGGTGCGTCAGCTTCGATTGTCGTTGATGCATCTTGCGGTGGTGGTGGTGGTTGATGTTGTTGAGCGGGTGCAGCGGAATTTTGCTGTGATGCATTTGTCAAAGTTCCACCATAGTATTCATCAAACATAAACTCGAATAAATTTTCCAGTTCTTGTTCTGAAGGTTTTTCAGTGTTAGTTGATTGAGCTCCTTAAGGTATGAGTCCTGAACTAATATGTCCAGAAGTATGAACGTTGGGTGCGGGTCCTAATCTGTTATGATTAGAAGCCATCGGGTTAAGCGCGGGTTCTAGAGCAAGTCTCTCCGAAGCCATCTGTGAAATCTTGTCAAACTTCACATTCATCGTCTCCATTATCCTTTTAGTCCTTCTATTATACACCCGGAATGCCCTCGAGTTTTCTGAGTAACCAATGAAGATTCCAATATCACCCTTAGCTTTCAGCTTCCCCAGATCTTCTCTATCGTTCGTTGGATAACACAAAGCGCCAAACATGTGGAGGTAAGAGATATCGGGTTTTCTGTTGTTCACTAGTTCATATGGGGTTTTATTGAATCTTGGATGGATTAGGGATCGGTTCTGAGTGAAACATGCAGCGGCAACAGCATCAGTCCATAAGAATAATGATGCACTAGAATAAATCAGCATCGTGTGAGCAGTTTCTACAAGAGTTCGATTTCTTCTTTCAACTACCCCATTCTGCTGTGGAGTTCTAACAGCTGATGTCTGATGTGTGATTCCAGCATCTTCAAAGTAGGTTTTTAACTCCTGATTTGTGAATTCTGTGCCATTTTCGGTTCTTACAATCCTTACTGGAGCTTGAAGTAGGACTTGAATGCGCTTCAGAAAGGTGATGATGATGCCTGGTGCTTCGTCTTTTGACCTCAGAAACTTTACCCATGTATATCTTGAATAGTCATCGACGATAACAAGAATATACTACTTCCCATTGATACTTTCAACTCTCATTGGGCCACATAAGTCCATGTGCAACAGATGTAACTTATCTACTGAACTGGGTACGGTTTTAGGTTTATATGTTGCCCTTTTGCTTTTTCCTTGTTCGCAGGATGGACATAGGTGATCTTTGGTGTATTTGAACTTTGGGAGACCGTTGACGATGTTGTCTTTGGCAAGCTTGTTGATGGTGTCAAAGTTGAGATGAGATAATCTTCGATGCCACAACCAGGACTTTGTTTCGCATGCTCTTGTCATGAGACAAATTGGTGATGAAGAGGTCATTTGGTTTATGTCGATAGCATATAGATTGGTGCCACGATTCCTAGTTAAGAGATCATCTCCAACCAAATTTCTAACGAAGCAAGTATTTCTCCTAAATGCAACCTCTAAATCTGCATCACAAAACTGTCCGACTGAAAACAAATTGTGTCCCAACCCTTCGACATAGTAAACCCGAGTGATTAAGTAGTTCCCAAACTGAAGATCTCCATAACCCAGAATAGCTGCTACATGATCATTTCCAAAACGTACAATGCCCATGAATTTCTAGGCCAAATTGATCAGCAGCTTAAGATTCCCGGTCATGTGCTTGGAGCAACCCGAGTCGACGATCCAAAGACATATTTCGATAACCTGCGAAGAACAAAGGAGTTTGTATTTGGAAACCGTTTGACATTTGGTTCCATGGGGTTAGGGGTAACAAACGAATCACACTCATAGAAAGTTTCTACTTGTTCACTATGGACAATTGTCAATTTGCCATTCTCGAGTGTAAACTTTCTACCCGTTGGTTTCCATGCACACATCTTAAGATAGTTCCTAGGCAATAGGCTACTAGTGGTTGACTTAGATGCTACAATTAATCTTTTTATGTATCTAGATTTAGCACTAGTTCCCTTTGGAACTTCCTTCTGTTTAAGCATAGCATTCACATTCACATTCTTAGAAACATAATCATCACAATCATCATAAGATAAAGATTTCTTGCACATTAAAAAAACAGAGTCATTACATGCACTAGAAACAATACTTTTAACATTACATCCAGATGACATATGTTTCTTATTAGAAAGCGATAAATTCCTAGGGTGTTCTTCTACTTCTTCATTTTTATTCTTGCATCTACTCTCAGAGGCAGGCGAGACTCTATTGTTCCTTGTATTGCTCCTAGGCTGTAGTCTGCTGCTCCTAGAGGTGCTTGCTAATCCTGTAGAAGGTAAGGCACACACATTAGGATTTATCTTGTTGTCTTGAGAAGTTGTTTTAGCAATCCTAGACTCTTTTGGATTATCTTTTACACTCTTGTCTATCATCCTATATGTTTTAGATGTAGAGGTAGACGCAATAGTGGTACTAATCCTATAAAGATCAGGGGCTATCACATTCGGTGTTTCGACAACTGCTTTCCCTTTATCAACATTTTTTTCTTTTTCACTTAGCTTATGCAAAGGTGTTGGAGTGACTGGTTTTGTCAAATCATTTTTCACATCAACTTTTGGAACAGATTGAGAAATTGACATTTTTGGTTTAACAACCGGTTTGTCCGAAGTTGATGGTTTTGCAAACTTAGTTTCCTCACCCTTCCCTTTTTTAATTTCTAACTGAGACTTCAAAAGATCATTTTGCTCTTTCATGTTCCTGTAGGCATGCTCATATGACAATTTGTCATACTTGCATTCCTCGGTTTTTTGATCAAGTTGTTTAAAATATGAGACATTTTCTTTTTCAAGTTTAATAAGAGCATTTTCATATTTTGAAACAATTGCAGAAGTCTCAGCTCGAAGTCTTTCATCGTCTTCAACAGAATATGTTTGATAAATAATGGACATAATATCAGTAGATAAAGCTGCTTCGAAGAGAGAATCATTTTGGTTTTCCAAAACTTTGATACGTTCAATGTTTTTATTAGCTTCCTTTACCAGGGATTTGTGTTCCTTTACAAAGTCGGCTGTTTCTTTTAAAATTGCATTTTCAACATGAATTACTCTCGCATGAATTGCATTCAATGGAGTAGTAATTTCTGTTTTAAACACCTTTTTCATTTCAATATGAAAACTTGAATGCCAGTTGTTGATACTAATATTTGTTTTAGATTCGACAATACTTTTAAGTATTTCCACTCTCTTTTTAAGATCATCCAAACATCTTCTAGCTTCACTTGTGTTAAAAGGGTTGCTAGAGGACATTTGTTCCAAGTTTGAAAGATTTTTGGAAACAACTTTTTGTTTGTCAAAACAACTGGTTTTTTGGAAACCTTTGGTGTTTGTTTTTGTTGAACAAAATTTACTCCAGAAAGTATGTTAAGTTTATTATAATCAATTGGTTTAAATTCTGGGTTCTTTTGTTTCATTTTGATTCTACTCTCTTCTGCAAGCTCAATCGTTTCATCAGAATCCCGAACAGCAGGAGGATCATGTTTAGCAAATATCACATTACCATTATACAACACATTCTGTTCTTTCTGAGCTTTCTTGAGAGTATAAGGGTTTTCACAACCGATAGCCATTTTCTTCATTGTGTGCAAAAGCGGGTTTGGATCTTTAATTAGCATATGAATTGTTTGAGCAGAATGACCCGTTTTTACAAGCAAATCTTCCAACTTTTTAATTGTTTCTTGTTTCTCAATGATTTCATGAAGAAGATCATTTTCGCGTTTTGAAAAATATGCTTTCAACTGTTTTTTTTCAAGATCAGAACAAGTTGATTTTTGTTTAGAAAGTTGGTTTTTTAAATCTGAAACTTCCGTGTTTAAGGTGTAACAATTCGCATTTTCAGGTTAATTTCTATTCCTGAAATTTTACTATTCATTTTTACTATTCACTTTCACTATTCTTTCCCGAAATTTTTATTTCATATTCTCGTAAGTTAAACTATTTTAACGATAATCCGAGAGTTTGACACTCGTCGGATCATTTCTGCAAAAATCACGAAACCGTGTTTGAGAATTACTTTAAGGTTTAAACGTCGTTTAGGCATCCCGATATGTTCCCACAACATCACAAACAAGAGAAATGTAAGTTTTTCACCTTCCGTGACATTCTCAGGAATTTTGGAATTTTACATTTTCCGAATTTGCGTTTTACGCGAATTACGCATTTTCAGCTTACGATTTCCAGTTTAAGCAACCCGATGAAACTTATCACTCATTTTATATTTTAATATGGAGTATAATGATAAGTTTAATCATTTCTACAAGTTTCATATTTTTACGATACCCGGTTTTACGTTTCTTGACTTAACAACTTACAGTTAGCGATTAACGGAACCAAAACTCACTCCGTAAACACTAGATATTATCAAAAACTCACCAATCTTATCTCCTAAGCCCTATGTGGCATTTCACATGACTCATAGGGATGCTTGGCATGATCTTGATAGCTTAGTCCAAGATCTAAACACATGTATAAACTTAATAACCAAGTATTGTCTAATCTTGCAACACCTACACATACTTAACTTGCAAGTAAAATGAGTAGACCTTATTGCACCTCCTTTGAAGGATATAAAACCCCCTCCTCTCTCCTTTTTGATGTCCCACTTCACAACACACAAACACTCTCATAGTTTAGTTTCTAACTTCAAGATTTCCTACTAGTTTCAAGCTTCAAGTAAACTACATCTCAAACCCTTGCAAGTTTATGTGATCTTCTTGAATTGAAATCCATTCAAGACACTAAACATCTCTATATAAACATCTCAACATCAAGTCCTTCAAGAATACAAGAGTGTAGAAGGATTGCTAAAGTGAAGAGATTATTGTTCAATCAAAGTCCTAATCCTTGTTCTTAATTTCCTTTCCTTAGAAAGCCAAAAGTTGTAAGAAACCATAACACACTCTCTTGCTCAACATCATTTTCATGCTAATTATACTTCATTTATGCTATATATGGTCTTTATGTTATGTTCATGATGTACAAAAACCTTTAAAACAAGTTAAGAAAACTATATGTTAACTTATGGTAAGTAATCAAGAAAGCTAGTAACTTATGTTAGGAAAAAAGACCAAAATAGTATAACCATGATACTGTACAATTACCTACTGTTAAAGAGGACTTTACAAGGAAAACATAGCAATTTGAATCACCGAAAACGAGTACACGAGTCAAAAGATACGGCCAAAAGAAGTTAGCAAAACCAAAACGGCGAAACAGCCAAAACAAAGTTGTTAAGCAGCTGACCTTTTTGAACGAGGCCATTCTGTTCCGTTTCATCAAAAAGTTAAAACACAAAAGTTGTCCGGAACGACGTTTTCCTTAAATAAGGAAGAAGTTCGGATCCTGAAAACGCTTAACAAATGGTAGTTTTCTTCAAAATCTTTACAGCCTTTTTATATGCCTAAACAACCATGTATTTTGTCATGACTAAGGAAAACCAAATGGCCTAAAGGCCTAGGAATGAGATCACAAACGCGGCTAAGGCCAAAGTTAAGATCTCAAAGACATGGTAGCCAAGACCAAAGCCACGGCAAGGCCACGGCTAAGACCTCAAAGCTTTCTAAACCAAAATCATTAACTAAAGTTTTAGTCTTAACAAAACAAAACAATTTGGATCTACTCCATCGATAGACCATGATATTTTGCAAGTAATATCACATCCGTACTAGACTTAATAAACTTATAAAGATAACAATCTTCATTCAAAATAAACTTTCCAAAGTTTATTCGACCTTAGGACATGTAACTTTTAATGACCAAAAACATATATTTTCTATCGAATACTACAATACTAGGGATCTTCATGTGAGGGGTTCATTAGAGTAAAACGGATCGACGAGTTGCTGGATTTACGAATTAAAGTATCCTGGCTCCTCGAACGTTTACTGCATGACCTCTGGATTATGATGGCCCGAACGGTAGTACGAGTTATACATACTAAACATGTTTCATAAACCATCTTTATACAACGACATTCACAACATACTAAGTACTACATCATGAACAATATGAAAGACATATATAGGCACGTCTTTATATTCTTAGACATTATTCCAACCTAAATCGCAACATTCTATTATAGGTTTCTCTTAGAGACTTTCGCGACCCGACTACCATTTTCATTACTCACTACATAACTCACGGTGAGTTGATAGCCCCACTTCTATTACTTAATTGTTTTACAAACCCTTGGGGGGGATACATGTTATTTTTAAATTGAACACATCGCTTTGAAACTGTATGCTATATCTGAATCTGTTATTTGCACTAAGTATCGCTATTGCCAAACTTAAGTCCCTATTATCATGAACCATTAATCACGAGTTAAGTGAACGCGAATAATGTGGGTAGGCCTATCGGGATTGACAAATCCCGTTTGTTAATCAAGTCCGGTAAACAAACGCACTCTATTTGAAGAACCATAGGTTTAATGGCAAATTACCTATTAGGGCACTGTTACTATTATATCAATTTCTATTGACAAACTGTTAACGTTTTCGGTGGCATGAGCTTAGTGCAATAATAATTGTTTTGTTTTATAAACCATGAATGTGAGACTAATTACCTCACATTACGAATATTGTGTTCAACTGATTACCTAAACTCTATGAATATCACTCAACCTTTGTGTTGGCCATTTTAAGCATGTATCTCAGGTGCATAATAATCAAGGATGGCACGGAGGGGCACAGACTCAATCAAGAAGGCTATAATCTACTTTATCATTCGATAAAACATCAAAAGACTTTATATTGATGTATTTTGAAAACATGTAACCTTTTGGGACCTATCTTTGTAAACTCTGATATATTTCAATAATTTGAATGATAAGTCTTTTTAAACGACTCAGTTAGAGTTCATTTTCTATTATTATGACTGTTGTGTCGTCGAGTAACACCCAGTTTGAATTCCGTTGCATAGTCGAAATTGGGGGTGTTACATAAGGATTTTATTTTCATGTTTAAATTCACATTGAGTGTGTCAAACTTGATTTGCAATTGTTTTTCTCTTAAAACGGAGTTTTTATAACCAATTTCTAATAACCAATTTCTAATTCTGACTGTCGTGTTTTATGAAATTCAAAAGCTTTTTCATTTTCCATATACCTCTCAAGCTCAGCGGTCAATTTCTCATTCGCGGCCTTAACATCGCGATTGACCTTTTTGACTTTCTCAATCTCAATACTACAATTATTCAATAATGATTAAAATAAAGCACGTGTTTCCTCATCATTCTCAGCATGTTGTGACTCTAAGCCTCCATTATGATTCATATCTGGAGTTGCCATATCAATATTGCTACTGCTTGGCGTGCCCATGTATGTGTCATAAGTGGGTGCTAGGATCTCAGGATGTTGTTCCTCATGAGGCAACATATCAAATATTTCATTATTGTCACGTGTAGTGAATGATGGTACCTCAGAGACTGCATTGGTGTCATAAACAGGAGGTGCATCAGAATCCGTATCATACTTAGCCTCCTGAAGATTTGCCATGAATATGAAGTTTGCATCAATATCTTCAATGTCTTCCATATCATCCATGAGAGCCATAAAGTCATTTTCTTCTGCATTCAACTGAAATCCAGCCGTTTCCTTTTGTGCCAACAACAATGCTTTCTGCAGATATGCAGGATCTTTCTTTTTCGGCTTGGTGGGACTGTTTCTTGCCATGTGACCGACTCAAAAATGCGGGCTTCATTTTATGGCTTATGAGAGACTCGCTCTAGAACCAGTGCTTAACCCGATGGATTCTAATTACAACAGATTAGGACCCGAGCTTAACACTAAGACTTCTGGATACATCAGTTCAGGACTCGTACCTAAATAAGCTCAAACAACAAATTATGATAAGCCTAAAGATAAGGAACTGGAAAACTTCTTTGAGTTAATGTTTGATGAATATCAAGGTGAAAATTCGACAAATGCATCAAGACATCGTTCCGCTGCACCCACTCAACAAAATCGACAACCACATCCACAAGATGCATCAACAACTATCGAAGAAAAAGCACCAACTTCAACAAACTCATCTACATCAACTACACAAACGCAAGTCATTGAAATCATTCTACCACAAAATGTTGAACAAGAGCAGAACCAACAATCTCAAGATGAACAAACACCAATTCATAACAATGAAGAGTTAGAAGAATTCAAAAATCCATTTGCTAATCAAGCAACGAGATCTGAAGAATCATATTCAAGGGCTAACAATACGGATTTGGTAACTCAACGGTATCCTTCAGAACTAAAATGGAAAAGAGATCATCCAATCCACCAAGTGCTCAGCGAAGTAACTTAAGATTTCTCAAGTGACCCTTAATACTTGGCAGAAAATCCTTAAAATGAAAAAGAGAATGTAAGGTGTTATAGCATATGTTAAGAGGGTAATAAGATGACTACGGTAAAAACGGGAATGTTAAGTTGTACTAGTCACTATTCGACTTATGTAAAGTCAAAACAGAGCAAATTTTCTCAAATGACATGTAGTACTTGATTAAAAGGTTAGAATAAAGTAAGTAAGAAGGTGATGTAATAGTAATGGAGTTGGTTAAATGATACTTTGGTTCTAGTAAATATGTCTCGAATGACATAATGACCTTAGTAAGAGCTGTAAGGTTATAAAAAATTAAACGAGTAGTAGAGTGGATCAAGGATTTTGGAAAATGTTGCTTAGTGTTGCAAGATCACTTAGATCATTGCAACAGAATGTTTGAATGAAAGTGTGCTTAGTGCTAAGAATGGGGGTAAGATATGACCAAGTCAAGGTTAGCTTAGATAAGAGATTTCGGGGATGAAATCTAAATAAGGGGGTAGAATTATAACACCCTAAAACTGGGCCTTAAGTATTTATTACAAGAGTGCCATTTGAATAGTTGACTATGACTTTTATAAGTTTTAAGGACTTACGAGATTGGTTAGTCAAAACCGATAGTCAAATTATAAGTATTAATGTTATGTAAATGGCTATAGAAAATATGATGTGTCACAATCATGAGAAAAATGGACGTAAGGGACTAAAGTTGTCATGTAGTAAATAAGTAATAAAGTTATATGTGGCCAAATTATGAGAAAAGGGACTAGAAGAACCAATTGTGTCAAATAACCAAACTAGCATTATCTTAATTAAATTCCATACATTTCCATCACATTCCATAAATTATGGGAATGCGTTTGTGTGTGTGTCGACCTAGAGAGAAGAAAAAGGAGGGAAAGACTATCTTGATGATCTAGTGATGAAGAGAATATGTTTATGATTAAAAGGTTAAGCCTTAATGATTATCCTATGCAAGTAAGTATTCAAATTTAATGTGTTAATTGTAAGTTAAGAAGTTAGGGTTCTCACACCCAAATTGGGGTTTTGGGTAATTATGTTTCTAAAACAAGAATTAAAGAGTTTGTGATGATGGGTTAAAGGCCAATTGATGATTTTATTGAAATTGGAGGTTTTCATCATATGATCAAGGTATGATCATATGATGTTAAGTGATTGTCAAAATGATGGTTAAGCTAATTAAATGGGTTTTGATGTGTGTCGAGAGTGCAAGTTTTAAATTTATTAACACGATCTACCAATGATTCAAACGAAACACATACGAGCAAGTATACTTATCTGTATGTAGCAAGAGGTGATATGGTAAGCCGAGGTCGTTCACAAGCATTTGTTTAGTTTTTATGTAATGTGAGTTTGATTATAACAAAGACTTAGTAATGGTTCTAAAGCAAACAAATAATGATGATGATGTAAATTCAATATATTAAAAACTACACTTGCCTAGACTAGTTTGCACAATTCCCTTGATATGATTATGACAATGGTTCAAATCGATTATGATCAATAAATTAGATGGTGCTCTAATTTGATTAGTTGGTGTACTAATCCTCTTGTTTTCAACACTTTCAATCCTCGTCAAGATTTTAAGATGACAAAAACAATATTAAGTTTTGATCAAACAAGACTAACACAATTCAATCACTTGATTCGCTATCGTTTCACAAGTAATTGACAACTACACTTTTAGTTTTCTAAGTTTAACCAAGTTACATATGAAATGGTCAATACATAAGGTAACACCTTCATAGACAAAGGTTTACAATTGATTAAATAACAATGTCTCTTTCGACCTATTACACCATTAATAATCAACCAAACTTAATAACTCTTTTATTTATGAAAACTTTGAAAGCACAATTCGATCTTAGTATTAGCTTTTCATTGAATTATAACCATAGAGTCATAATCAATCAACATTCATGTAGCAAATATCATCTAGGCAAGTGCATAAGGCACTTAGCCGCTCATGGCAAACAAAGTAATAATCACTAAATTATATCACTTGAAAACATGATTAAAGAGTCTTACAAAAGTTGTAATGATGATTACAAGACTTAGGAACAATTATGAGGTGATCAACAATGATTCCTTTGATGATTACAATGATGGATAATGAATGTAAGTCAACTTCTTCCTGCGTTTTCTTCTTTGTAGCCTTCTTGAGAGAGTTTGAAAAATTTGGTATATAAGTATGTGTCTTTTCTCTCTAGCCAATGCTTCTAATTGATAGAAAACTACTCCTTGGCCAACAAGCCAGTTTCTTGGGCACCAAGTGTCATAAAATTCTGAACTTGAAGTAAATGAAGCATAATGACAACCCACATGAAGAGTTAGATCATTAAAAGTAGTCATTAAGTGTGCCAAGAGTTGCAGCAACCCAAGGTTGAAGTCTCAACTTGAGGTTCAGATTCCAGCCCATGGTTTGGAGTAAGGTTGGCATGGCAGTTTTGAACCTTGGGTTGAACTTAAGCCTTAGTTGTATTTCTTGAACCTTTGGTTGAGGAAGCAAGCCATAATTCATAGCAAACTTTGCATGTAACTTCTCGTTCATTTCATCAACACTTGATCTTTTCTTGAGCTCGAAAATCTTTGTAACTTGATTCTTTATCTTTGATGATCTTCCCGAGGTCTTTATTATGGGTAGAATCTTTCGTTGTGCATAAGCTCTTGATTTAGTGACTTTTCCCCATCTTTCTAGCTATTCCCTTGGACTTGATTGTACCTGAACCTTAATATATCTTTTGTACCTTTTTTCGCATAATATGTTCACAAACACAACCAAATACAATGCACAAACATAGAAATAACGCGACTAAAACATGTACGAAATGAGCGTTATCAAATCCCCCCACACTTTCACTTTGCTTGCCCTCAAGCAAATCTAACTTTTAAAAATAAATCCACGTGATATAAATGAGAATGATTCTAAAAAATGATATGCAAATCCATCAAGTACAAGTACGAGATAAGATCCATCTTTTTAAGCTTTGTAAGTGAAAAGTCGAGATGTTTGACAATACCTTAATGATTCTCTTGCTTGATAACATGTTAAAACACCTCACGAAAAAGGAATGAAGTATAATTCACTCAACACTCATTTATTTAGTGGGTGAGTATATAAGAAAATCACACTCATCGCTCAGTCATGATCTAAATATTACCATAAGCTTGTACAAGAAACAAAACTCCACCGACGTGGCGTAAGTACCAAGTGTAAACATCTAAGAGGACTTTTATTCGGGTTAAAGGGTAATATGGGGTTTATGTTCAGATATCTCTTGTAAAAACATACTAGATCGCTAGCGCGAATTCTTGATTTACTCAAACAACGGATGGTCACTAAAGTAAAATACCTTAGATCGCTGGCGCGTTATTCGATCACTCAAGAACCGGATGGTCACTAGAATATTCGCACAATTGATATCTTCACAAAATTAAAAAGGTAGGGATAAGGCATGGGATATACTTATGAGAGGTGTAAAAAAAACTTTACAAATAGTCAAAGTCTACAACCAATTGCTACTAGCTACGTCAACCTCTTTCACATGAACTTGAGAATTCATCCTTGATCGATATCATACTTTCATAGCTCATTGGCTATTCTTGTCACCATACAATTGCGATGACTTATTATATTTTTTTCTTCTTTTCTTGGCCACATGTTTCGGCCATCGATCATAATTCCAATAGATCTTCTATGAGATTATCATAGAGTTTGCAACTTTCTCCAAAATTCAAGGATTTCCCACATAACAACCATCTTTCCAAGTAGCTAGTAACCAACCAAGACTTGACTATGGGTAAGGTTAAGGCTAAAAGTGTAAAATATTTTTGTATTTTTCTGGTGTAACAAAAGAAAAGAATGGCTCAAAGGGTGTACTAATGGTATCTAGCACTAAAATTGAGTGCTAACAAATGGGTCAATGATGAGAGTTTTAACTAACCGATGTGATTAGCTAATGTATGATTTGCAAACGGATGGCCATTTAGTTGAATCCTAATGTTGCTTCTTATCACACGAATACAATTTCATCACACGAATGTGATCTCACTGCGGTCTGGTAATGATTTGCAAGTACAAGTTCTAGAATAAATAAAATCACCGGCACACTCATAGCAAAAAGATCAAGCATAAAAGATGTATGCTATATAAGAATAGGCTCAAATCCTCACAATTTTTTATGGAATGGGCTATAATTGTGCTAGCAATGTTATCGATCCCAAAAATGGATTGCAATGTCAATCAGGACACATCTCAAATTTTCAAAAATTACATGTTTTATCAGTGGATTGATCTTGTTATTCTAATATAAATTATCCTAAATGTGCGAAAACAACTAGATCATAAGGGCAAACAATTTAAAACTAGGCTCAAAAATATAGAAAATTTAAAATCCAGTTTCATTTTCCTATTTCCTCCCCCCACACTTAAGTTTGACATTGTCCTCAATGTAAAGAACGATGAATCATAAAAATAGGGAAATGGAACATAAAAGAAATGATACTGCCTGAGCCTTGGAATCTAGATCGAGCTCCAAATGAGATATTGAGATCGAACGATTCCACATCTTCGAGATCAAGCATCGTAACCTGCAGTAATCTTCATATACAAAACAAACAAACACACAAAATGCAAAATATTTTTGGATTTTTTTTTAATTTTTTTATGCAAGGCCCCCACACTTATGGTGAAACCATTGGGGCATAAAAATAAACAAACAATTAAAAACACACGGGTTGCCTCCCGAGAAGCGCTTAATTTATTAACGAGTCATCAGCCTGACTCGATCTTCCTCACTTTCATGGTTTATGTTTGGGATTCTTTCCCGACTTCTTGGGAATATAAACCACATTTCCTTTCACTATTCCTTTTCCGGTTTTATCGATGTCATATAACTTTGCTGTATCACTAGATCTAGGAAGGACATCATACATAAATCCAGAATCTGCAGCCTATGGTATTACTTTTTTATAATCTGCTGGGAAAGGTGCCATGAATGGAATAGCAGTTTATTTCTTTTTATCGAGCAGTTCAAGTGGAATTTCCTCACTTGACATTTCATTCAGTTGCTCCTCATCATGATAAATCTTGATACGATGTCCATAAACAATGAAACTTCCACCGTGCTTGTCATATAACTCGACATATCCGGATGGAAAACCATGTTTTACCACGAATGGACCATACCATTTGGTTCTTAGCTTAGGAGCTTCGAATTTGTACTTAGAATTGAACAAAAGTACTTTGTCTCCGGCTTTGAATTCTTTCTGGATTCTGAGTTTCTTATCATGGTACGCTTTTGTTCGAGCTTTGTACAACTTGGAATTCTCATACGCTTGGAGTCTTAACTCATCGAGTTCATGCAATTGCAAGAATCATTTTTCTCCAGCGATTTTGAGATCGGGGTTACATTGCCTCAACGCCCAGTATGCGCGGTGTTCAATTTCAAACGGCAAATGACAAGTTTTTCCATATATGAGTCTATACGGAGTTGTGCCAATTGGATTTTTATATGCCGTTCTAAACGCCCATAGAGCATCATCGAGTTTCCTTGACCAAATGGAAGGATTATCCTTAACCATTTTTTCAAGTATTCTTTTTAAAGCTCTATTGGTGTTTTCAACTTGACCACTGGTTTGAGGGTGGTATGCTGTTGCGAAACGATGATGGACTCCATATCGTTTCATAGCTTTCTCCATTTGATGGTTACATAAGTGAGTTCCTCTGTCGCTTATCAAAGCTTTTGGAATTCCAAATCGAGAGAAAAGCTTTTTCAGAAAATTTACAACCACTCTTGCATCATTTGTGGGTAAGGCTTCTGCTTCGGCCCATTTAGAAACATAGTCAATTGCAACAAGGATGTATTCGAACTTATGAGATTTAGGAAAAGGACCCATGAAGTCAATTCCCCATATATCAAAGATTTCAGAAACTTGTATGCTCTTTTGTGGCATTTCGTCTCTACGAGAAAGACTACCAGACTTTTGGCAAGCATCACAATTCTGCACAAGCGTATGCGCTTCTTTAAAAATTTTCGGCCAATAAAATCCCGCATCAAAGACTTTTTTCGCGGTTGTAGACGGACCGTAATGTCCTCCAGTTGGGCCGTGATGACATTCATCGAGAATTTTTTGGGTCTCTGAACCGTACATGCGTCTTCTTATTATCCCATCGGGACACATTTTAAATAGATACGGTTCATCCCAAAAATAGTGTTTTAGGTTTGCGAAAAATTTACTACGCTGAGTGTGAGTTAGACCTTTTTGTAACACTCCTCTGACTAAATAATTTGCAAAGTCTGCAAACCATGGAACTTCTTCGTTTTCAATTCCCATAAGAGTTTCATCGGGAAAATTATCATGAATCTCATCTTCACCGAATTCATCTAAATTAGGATTTTCTAATCGAGACAAATGGTCTGCTGCAACATTTTCCGCGCCTTTCTTATTTTGGATTTCCATGTCAAATTCTTGAAGCAATAAAATCCATCGGATAAGACGTGGTTTGGCATCTTGTTTGGCAAACAGGTATTTAAGAGCTGAATGATCGGTGAATACAATTGTCTTTGACAAAACGAGATAAGAACGAAATTTGTCAAACGCAAAAACTACAGCCAAAAGTTCTTTTTCAGTGACCGTGTAGTTTTTTTGAGCACTATTCAAGGTTTTGCTAGCAAAGTAAGTAGGACGAAAATGTTTTCCAACACGTTGTCCTAATACTGCTCCAACGGCAAAATCACTTGCATCACACATAAGTTCAAATGGCAGCGACCAATTTGGTGAAACCATAATCGGTGCATTTGTTAACTTATTTTTGAGCGTTTCGAATGCCTTGATGCATTCTTCATTGAAATCAAAAACTGAATCTTTCTCGAGAAGCTTTGTCATAGGACGAGATATTTTCAAAAAATCTTTGATGAATTTGCGGTAGAATCCCGCATGCCCTAAGAAACTCCTAATGCCTTTGACGTTAGCCGGGGGTGGTAACTTAGCAATAGCATTTATTTTTGCTTTGTCAACTTTGATTCCCTTGCTAGAAATCTTGTGACCAAGCACAATGCCATCTGTCACCATAAAGTGACATTTTTCCCAGTTTAGTACGAGATGAGCGGTTTTGCATCTTTCAAGCATTTTATCAAGATTGGAAAGGCATGACTCGAATGAGTCTCCAAATACCGAGAAATCATCCATGAAAACTTCCATGGAGGTTTCAAGCATATATTGAAAAATAGCAATCATGCACCTTTGAAATGTTGCCGGTGCGTTACAAAGACCAAAAGGCATACGCCTATATGCATATGTGCCAAAAGGACACGTGAATGTGGTCTTTTCTTGATCAGCTGGATCAATTGGAATTTGGAAATAACCGAAAAATCCATCGAGAAAAAAAAGAATTCGTTCCCCGCAAGTCTTTCCAACATTTGATCCATGAACGGTAAAGGAAAATGATCCTTCCTTGTGGCGTCATTTAATTTGCGATAATCAATGCATACTCACCAACCAGTTATCGTTCTGGTAGGAACAAGTTCATTACGTTCATTAGTTACAACGGTTGTTCCTCCTTTCTTAGGAACACAGTGAACAGGACTCACCCATGAATTATCCTCAATGGGGTAAATAATACCAGCATCAAGAAGTTTGATTATTTCCTTCTTAACAACTTCCTTCATGTTTGGGTTGAGTCTTCATTGTCTTTGAACAACGGGTTTGGAATCGTTTTCGAAATTGATTTTGTGTTTGCAAAAGTTTGGACTTATTCCACGAATGTCAAAAGTTTTCCAGGCGAAAGCTTCTTTATGATTTTTGAGCATAGAAACAAGACGTTCTTTTTCATCGGGTTTGAGTGCTGAAGATATGACAACCGAAAGAAGAGATTTTTCTTCTAAGAATGCATATTCCAGATGATCGGGAAGAGGTTTCAAGACGAGATCCACCGGCGGATCTTCAATTGAGGTTTTGATTCTCATTTCATCATTGAATTCCAACTCCTCAAAGTTGGTTATTTCTTCCCCAGAAATTTCTTCGGTGTTTATCTGCATAAATTCAGCGAATTCACTGTCGAGATCTTCATCACTTATTTGTCCAGATGTTTTATGAGTCTTAATTCTTTCATCAAGCAACTCATCGAATGTTTCCTTTGTAATTTCATCGATAACATCAATGCTATAAAAAGTGTCATCATTCGCATGAGAATATTTCATGGCTTGATTAATTTGAAAAGAGATTCTTTCATCTCCAACTCCAAGATTGAGTTCTTTGTTTTTGACTCGAATGATAGCATCGGCGGTGTTTAGGAAAGGTCTTCCTAAGATCAATGGAACTTTGCTATCTTCCTCCATCTCGAGGATCACAAAATCAATGGGAAAAACGAATTGCCCAACTTGAACAAGCATGTTTTCAGCTACTCCAACAGGATATTGGATAGTATAATTTGCTAAACGTATACTCATTCTTGTGGGTTTCAAGGTATCGATCGAAAGCTTCGCATACAATGAGTATGACATAAGATTGATACTCGCACCGAGATCGGCTAAAGCATCACAAGTGATTGAATTTCCCAAAGTACACGGGATGAGAAAACTTCCAGGATCACCGAATTTTTTCGGTAGTTTTTTTTAACAATGGCTGAGCAATCTTCATTCAAGAAGGTAGCGGAAATGTTTTCCATTTTGGTTTTGTTGCTCACAAGTTCTTTCAAAAACTTCCCATAATTGGGCATACCAGCCAGGACATCAACAAGAGGAACGTTGATCCTAACTTCTTTGATTAAGTCAATGAACTTGCCATATTGTTCTTCCATCTTTTCTTTCCTCAAACGTTGAGGATATGTAATTCTTGGTTTATATGCTTTGAGCTGTGGAGTGGGTTTAACGACTGGTGTAGGAATTGGTTCGTTATCTTTTGGTTCCTCCTCTGATTCATCCTCACTATCATCATGAATGATAGTGGTTGTTTGGTTTGGGTTTGGTGGTGGAACATAAGATAGACCACTACGAGTGAATATAGCATTTACATGCTCATTTCTCGTTTGAGGTGGACGATAAGATCCTAATGATGATGGTTTCAGGTTGGATTGAGTATTGCTTGGCAAAGTACCCGATGGTCTAGCAGCAAATTGATCAGAAAGACGACCAAATTTGGTTTCAAGGTCTTGGATAGAAGCTTGATGGTTCTTTTGACCTTGTTCGACTTTGGTTTTGAGGCTGAAGAACTGATTTTTGATAAATTCATTCGTTTGCTTTTGAGCATGCACGAATTCACGCATGGTTTTTTTGAATTCAGATTCTTCATTTTTCTTTTCAGGTGTTTGTGATGATGAACGGTTATCATCATGAGACGATGTCGGACGGTTGTCGTCACGAGGTTGGGAAATACGATTATCATCCCCTCGGTGGACGATCTTGCCAATCTCTAGAATTTCTATCGTAGTAGTTTCCACGATATCCTCCTCCTCGATATCCTCCATAAACATAATTGGCTTCGGCTTCGGGACCTCCCATGGGTTTGTCATCACACTCAGATGATGAATGGTTTCCACCACAATAGTTGCATCCATCGCGCATATCTTTGATCTCTTTTTGGATACTTTGGAATTTAGAATCGATTTTGGTGGTGAGATCTTTCATCATGTCCATGATTTTGGAATTTTCATTCGTTCCTTCGGCAAATGCAACGGTTTTTCGTTGAGGTTTGGTTTTGGCATCCTTAGACCAATCAAGCTTAAGAAGTACACGGTCTTCTAGTAAAGTGTAAGCTTCGTTAGGGGTCTTATAAAGGAAAATTCCTCCGACATCAAGGATACCTTGAGTTGTGTCATCGAGACCATGGTAAAAGATTTGAATGATATTACCACGAGACAAACCATTCCCATGACAACTTCGGAGCATGTTTTTCATTCGAAGCCAAGCTTCGACAAGATTTTCTCCTTCCTTTTGAGTGAAACTACGAATTTCACCTAAGAGACGATCAAACATGGCCGGTGGAAAGAAACGTCCAACAAATGCTTCTCTCATTTGGTCCAAAGTTGTGATCACTCCGGGGCTTAATTCGTTAAACCAAATTTTCGCTTCTCCGGTGAGAGACGATGGAAAGAGTTTGAGGCGGATTGCATTTGCTTCGGTAGTTCCATAACGAAACATGTCACAAATTTCAAGAAAATCGGTGATATGTTTGTGTGGATCGGATCTAACTCGACCATCAAATTGATTGTCTTTAATCATCGAAAGATGATGACCTTTTATAGTGAAGTTATCTCCAAGATTAACGGGAACAATGGCGGCCGCGGGTGTAGGAGCTACAACCCTATTAGTGGCCCACATAGGTCGATCGTCGGCCATTGGAAATGGTAATTCAAAAAAAAAGATCAACGATTGGATGAACTTCGGAAAGATTATCAAATGGTGGGTTAACGGTTCTTGGTTTTCTTCGATTATTTGGAACAAATGGGGTTTTCTTTTTGCGAAATAAACTTTCGGGGTTAGACAATGGTGTACTTAATTCTTCGTTAGAAGAACGAGTGGTCATACAAGAGAAAAACGAGCCAATCGAAAAAGATTATCAACTAAAAAGAAAATTAAAATAATTTTTTTTTAACAGTAACTGCGGTTGGGAACGGTCTGGGTCACAGAAAAAAATGAACCGGGCCGGCGGAAAATGAACCAGGCGTCTGAGACAGGTCATGGACAAATGAACCGGGCGGCTGGGTTTGAACCGGGCGGTTGGTGTCACAACCCGTAATTTCAGGTCCTTTTTCAAGCTTCAAAATGTCACTATTCATCTCAAGAAATTACTATTCATGGGTTAATATTCACCAATCACTATTCATCATTCACTATTCATCATTTTTGAAGTCAGTTTACGACTTTGAGAAGTTTTCAAAAATTTCACTATTCATCCCCGGAGACAAATCACTATTCATTGTCATCATTCATCATTACGTAAACTAGGTTTACGGGTATTCAAATTCGCGTAACCAGTAAGGTTTAGCTGCATATGCATGCATCATCAGTAAGGACACTTCATATAGACTAGAGTAGTCTGCATATCATCAGTAACATCATTACCATATTAAGTCATGCACGGGTTTGTGTGATTTTCATTAACGTATGCTTAATTGTTTAATTAACGTTACCACTCAGTCATTTCTACTAACATTATACCCAACACTCCCGACAATGATCCTAATATATTTTCATACTAATTATAATGATATAAAGATTATATTATTACTTTACCTGGTGTTTTTAAATCAATTGCTACATTTTCCGTTAGGAGCTTATAACTCCGTCGGTTTGCGATATTTCAACCCGATAATCATTCTAACACCCAATTCTTGCGAGGAATATGATTTTACAATTTTTACAACTTCGTCGTACTTTATTTTACATCGTCACAATTTATTTCTAGTTAACTCGGTACCCGATAACACCTAATGTATACCTTAAACTAACTAATTCTAAATAAATGAGAGACAAGTTCATTAAATAACATCAAATCCTCTTCCAATTAACCCCATGTGCCGCCCCCCCTAGCTCCCATATTCCTCATTAGCACTTGATTAATAAAACAAAACTCATTAATGAATTTTTGGCCTTTTATTTCCAATAACACTTCATTCTTGCAATTTCACTAGCAAAGTTAACACATAAACTCTCCCACTTCATCCCCTAGGTTCGGCCAAAGGAAGAACACCAAAGATCATCCATAAATTTTCCAAGATAAAGTCATAATCAAGCTCCATTTACCTTCCTAGTTAAGGTTTTGTGGTTAAACCTCAAAGTTTCTTACACATTTCTTATCAAAACTCATCAAATATTCAAGTCACGGTTAGAGACTGAGCTTTATTTCATCACATCCATCATTGTCATTGTTGCCATATCATATCAGGTGAGTTTCATAGCCCCTCCTTTTACTTGTTTTGTAACTGTTTTGGGGGAGAATACATGCTCATTTTTCATTAAACTCTATGCTCGTTTTTCATTAAACTCTATGCTCGTTTTACATTTAAACTCCATGCTTGTTTTCCTTGAGACGTGAGTTGTCTTACAAACATTATTGATTGGTTAAAATACTTGAGTCGTCGCTCGGAAGTATTTTGTGTTTACATTGTTCACCCTTGATCATTTCATTATGGACACTAGTACATTAAGCTATTTCATATTGCCTATGTCATGGACTGTTAATTTCGTATTATTTTAGTTATATGACGACATTGTCAGATATATATATATGGCGACACTGCTAGATTTGATTATATGGCGACATTGTCAGAATTTATCTTATGACGACATTGTCATGGCGACATTGTCAGATTTATTTAAATGGCGACATTGTCAGATTTATTTATATGGCGACATTGTCATGGAGACATTATCACACTTACCTTTATATAGCGACATTGTCACACTTAACATTACATTTTGTGGTCCATAAATCATTTGAAGTTCACTTAAACCAAATCATATTTGGCAGTGGGTTGTAAACACACAGGTTGCAAGTCTTGTATGGGCGGGGCTTGGAACTGGGTGGATTTATAACGCCTTTGCTGGGAAATCTTCATTCTAATGCATTACATTTTTCTCTAAACTCTATGAACTCACCAACCTCGTGTTGACACTTTAGCATGTATTTTCAGGTATTAAGCAATAGCACGCTACAGGAGGCATTTGGCAGGGCATGGCATGGTCATAGACGACTCTGATATTCGTTTGGGGACCGTTTAACTTACTTAAGGGCCTATTTCCGCACTACTTTTAACAATGTAAATTCAACACTTTTGGTTAAACAATTTTATTCTAAATGATTGAGGTAAAAACCGTTCTTGCACTTGTGTTGTGATACCAATTGAGTTGCACCCCAGTGGCATGTATGCTTTCGCTGGACCCGATTTCTGGGGGTGTGACAGATTGGTATCAGAGCCTTGGCTATAGAGAACTGGGTGATTTTAAAACCTAGACTATAGCTACATTTACAAAAACTTAACCCTATGACCGCCGCGTGCCTGCCTGCCAAGCTGATGCCTCATTTGTGGTTTGTTGCTGACATATTTAATGAGATTTGTGTCTTATTATCAAATCATTTATACCCACTTATTCTAGTTGATTATTATAGTTGTCTTTCATATAAGCATGCTCACATATCATACACGTCGCAGCGTTACGCTTTTTCCTTGCATAGTTTCATCATTCGACCTCGAGTTTGGTCACTTGTTGTAGTCTTTCAGAACGTCTTTTCAAATGTGAAGGACATAGTATTAGTGTAACTGAGCTGAGTATTTCAAAATTCATTGAACCTCGGTGGAATATAGACTGGTCATCTATATTCGACCCGGGACAGTGGGACATAGGCTGACCACCTATGCCCGACTCAGAGATGAATTTTGCAATACTGAGGACAGTTATAATAGAATTATGTCCGGGTTGCATTCCTACTCGATTTCTAATGGTTTCAAAATTCATGTGTGTGTACACAATCGTTGTAAGAGCCTTCACATCTACATCACCTCATGAACCGCCTCCTAGAAGCATGTCAGCTAATCATAACTCAACTTCAAGCTTTCATTTTATGGCAAGACACTTAGAGCACCTACTTTTCAGAAACGTCTTATTTGCGTATCACTCTTCTTTTCTTGTTTTGAAGAATCATGACACCCAAAAGAAGTACTCCTACTATGACACCCGCCCAGATCAGGAAGCTGGTTGCCGACAGTATAGAGGCAGCACTGGTGACTGAAAGAGCTGCCGTAGCTGCAGCCGCTGCTGAAGCCGCTTCACGGGCAGAAACCGCAGAAGCTGCAGGAGCAACTACTAATGGAACTAATGGACGTAAATATACATACAAGGACTTCAAGAGTGGAGATCCTCCAAATTTCAAGGGCACTGAAGGAGCCACTGCTATGATTCGCTGATTTGAAAAGATTGAATCTGTGTTTCTTTTGTGTAACTGCCCAGAGGAGTACAAGGTAAAGTGTTAGGATTCGACACACTGTTAAGGTGGTTAAACCTTTTGTTCTTTGTGTGTATGATATATTGAGTTAATATGATTAAGTATGCGGAATCTACTTAATCACACTTAGAAGGTTATTTGTGTTATGGAAATGGAACAGTTGTGTTTGTTCTATGACAATGAACAATGAAAGATTAACACCAAACGATTCAATATTATTAATGATAATAATACGAGTGATCTTGAGATATCACTAGGGTTACAACCTTGAATCTTAAGTTTTTCTAACTTGTGATATATTTTTGTTTGTTCTATGTCTTAACAGTTATATCAACTTATGCACTCAACACATAATATCGAGTCTAAGATCTTCTTTTATAGTCCAAGAAGATCTTTACAATATTGCTTAAAGTCTAGTCGAACTACTTGCTAACTTATCTTGAGTGTGTCAGTACATAAGATACAACATGTATCTGTGTACACAACTTGTTAACTAAGCACATGGGGTAAGATATTATCTACCGTATATTGTTGACCAAAATACAAATAATATCTTTTCATACTTATCCACTTAGCAGCAGAATGTACATTAGCAGCAGCAATGTTAACACTAGCAGCAGAATCCTTCAGCAGCAGAATGTTAAGCCTAGCAGCAGAATCATTTATCGCTAGCAGCAGAATCAAATGTTCTAGCAGCAGGAACAAACATTAACAACAGGAACCAAATGCACTAGCAGCAGAATAACACTTAACGATTTTCTTTGAATAGAATCCGATATTAAACTTCTTGAATATTTAATTCCCAACAATCCTCCCCTAAACATGTGAATCCATTTCAACATGTTTCTGAATTAAATTATGGATTGTGAAGATCTTTCAAACACTTACGTTCTTCAAGATTGAATATCTTTCTCAGTAATTCATCTGCTTTGTTCTTTGACTTTAACTTTAACAATATCAACACATTGCTCCAATCTTGGACTAAAAGATGGTGAAATTTCCTTGGATGGAGGGATTATAAGAGGCAATGGTGCTGTGTATCTTGGATGCTTGTTTCAACAAGTGAAATCATCTATCAGCATGCCTTTGCAAGTGATGAACAAACGTGGTAAACTGAAATTGAAACTTTTCTTCGTTTGACCTAGATAGAACTTTCTCCTTTGGAATGTTCTTGTCATTTTCAACCTCCATGACATCATCTTGTATGCTCTTGTCTTTTCCTCCTTTACATTGGGTTTTTCTTCCTTTCTTGGGCTTTTATTTCCTCCCCTGAAGCAAATAAAATTTTATCCTCCCCTTGTTTGGAAGATCTCTCACCATCATCCCATCATTATCTGATCTACCAATGTGAACTTGTTTTCAGACAATGTTGTACATGAAGCCATCAATTCCTTAAGAGTTTAAGTTACTGCCCTCATCACTTCTAGGTGTGTTAACTCCTATGAGAGGTGATTCATTGGACATTTGATTCATGGTCCATCAATGGATGATTTTTGTGAATCCTTTGAAAATCCTTTTAAGAAACTTTTGCCTTAGCAGTATGTAATTGATTTTATTATGAAAAACCATACTGCTTTCAACCATTTTGAAGGGATTAAGTGTATAACATACACTTAATCAAAATTTTGGTTTAAAGCAACCTCTGGTTGTGTGAGAACCAATGTTTTCAGTTATAAATAACTGCCTGTGTAAAGATAAACCTATTCAAAAGGCTTTCTTGACAGGGTTTCCAGCTCATAGTAATTGTTACCTCTAACACAAGTGTTAGATTCACTTTTACTAGTTGTTCTTTCTATCAGATGTCCTTAGACTTGCTCATTATACTTGAAAGTATAAAATGATAGAAAGTGAGTTGCATCAGTTACTATCTGATCAACTAAGTCATCAATTCAATGTGAAATTTCATACTTAGGTTTCAAGAAAGAAGTTTTAAGGAGTTTTAAATTCCCAAACTCAGTCCATCATAAACCTAATATGTAGCAACTAATATCTCAATTCTGTTGTTTCCATTTCACTTGAAACATCCTTTTGTGTTCACATGATCATACCTGAAATTGTTAGTCTAAAACCAAAAGAACAATGTACAAAGTACTTGTCTTGTATTAGAATAATCATAGGACTAACTGTATGAATAACGCAATTTAAATTTGTACTAGAAGCACAAACTTTTGTAATAGCAGCAGTATTATATAAAGCCAGCAACAGTAACAAAAATTTATTTACATAAACACATTAGATTGAAAATTCAAAGATTAAGCATTCCAATACTTGCTACCAAGTACTGAAACCTTGAAACATCAAAAGCTTTTGTTAGCAGATCTGCAAAATTGTGTTCTGAAGCAATTTTAAGAACTTGAATTAATCTTTTCTCATTGCAGTCTCTTATAAAGTGATGTCTAATTTCAATGTGTTTTGTTTTAGAATGTTGCACTGGATTTTTAATAATACAAATTGTACTACTATTATCAATATGAATAACAGTGTTTAAGAAATTGTACCCATAATCAAGAAGTTGGTTTTGAAGCCATAGAACTTGACTAGAGCAACTTGCAGCAGCTATATATTCAGCTTCAGTTGTTGAATTTGCCATGAGACAAGTCTACACCCAAGGAATTGACATCCTCCAGTTGTTGACTTTCTGTCCAAGCTAGCACCAGCATAATCACTATCCGAATATGCTACCAAGTCAAAAGGAGATTCCCTAGAATACCATATACCCAACCTTGGTTGACCTTTGAGATATCTAAAAATTCTCTTGACTGCAGTTAAATGAGAAACCTTTGGAGTTACTTGAAATCTTGCACAAACACAAACAGGGAACATGATATCAGGTCTAGATGATGTAAGGTACATCAAAGAGCCTATCATAGATCTGTAAGTGTGTACATCCACATTCTCTCCATCTTCATCTTTCAGAAGGTGCTTCTCAGAGTCCATTGGTGTGCTTGCTATTTTTGAATCAGCAAATTGAAATTTTCTAAGTATCTCTGCAACATATTTGTCTTGACTAATAGATATGCCTTCAGATGATTGCTTAACTTGCAAACCCAAAAAGAATGTAAGTTCCCCCATGGAACTCATCTGAAACTTATCATGCATAAGCTTCTCAAATTCTAAACACATCTCTTTCCTTGAAGATCCAAAGATAATGTCATCCACATACACCTGCACTAACAGAAGATCCTTCTTGTGTTGTTTGATGAAAAGTGTCTGATCAATCTTTCCTCTTTGAAATCCATTTTCTAATAAGTAGGAAGCTAGTGTTGCATACCAAGCTCTTGGTGCCTGATGAAGGCCATATAGAGCTTTCACTACTCTGTACACTTTATTTGGATGTAATGGGTCAATGAAGCCAAGGGGCTGTGTAACATATACCTCCTCTTCAATAGAACCATATAAAAATGCACTCTTGACATCCATTTGGTAGACTGTGAAGCCTAAAAATAAAGCATAAGCTAAGAAAAGCCTAATTGCCTCAATCCTTGCTACTGGAGCATAAACCTCATCATAGTCTATCCCTTCTTGTTGTGTGTACCCTTGGGCTACTAATCTAGCCTTATTATTAATCATTATTCCTCTTTCATCCCTTTTATTCTTGAAAACCCATCTAGTGCCAATTACCTTTGCATTCCTAGGTAAATCAACTAGCACCCATACCTTCTGAATCTTGAACTGAAGAAGCTCTTCTTGCATAGCTTCTACCCAGCTTGAATCATCTAAGGCTTTAAGAATGTTCTTTGGTTCATCTTGTGAGAGAAAACATACAAACAAGCAAGAGTTTGAAAGCTCATGCTGCTTTGAAGCATAAAGGGCATCAAGAAGCCCTTGTTGGTCTGAAGACATCAGTTGTTGTCTTGTCTTCACACCTGACTGTACATCTCCAATCACATTATCTAGGGAGTGGACTTTGTGAATTCTTGTTTGTGGTGTAGAAGGAACTTGATAATTTGATGGAAGATTGTTGAAATCCACCTCATTATCTGAGAATTCTGCTTCTTTTGTTTCTGAAGGGCCAGCAGAATCAGTAAGCTTAGCAGCAGAATCACCAGCAGAAACAGATACACTACCAGCAGCAACAGAAATACTACCAGCAGAAACATTTTGTTGTTCCTGAGTTCCATCTTCTTTGCTTTCATCTTCAACACCTTCTTTAGCTTTGCTAGAAGAAGATTCATCAGTTGTTGAAGTTGATTCCACACTTGTACTTGACCATATTGGCATCCAAACATGATCTTGGTTTGTCTCCTTTTCTAACCTTGGCTCATCTGTTGCTTGTGAACCTGAAAATTCATTAGTTTCTGCAACAACAGGCACATAATTCATTGATTTGGTTAGAGCTTCAAGATCAAATAGCCTTTTTGGTCCTTGACCTTCTACATTGGATTTGTCCTGTTGGGCTATAAAAGTCAAAGTACTGCTACTCAAGTCAAAGTACTGCTATTCGATTAAAGTACTGCTGCTCGTTAAAGGACTGCCATGCAAATAGTTTAAGGACTAATGTGTAATTCTAGAATATTCGTATTAGATTAGAGTTATAATTAGAATTTACTTGTCGTTCAAGTATTGTAAACCGACTAGGGTTTTCCTTGTGCCTATAAAAGGATCCCTAGGTTGGCATTAGAGATATATGTGTTTTAGAGAGACAAGTATATGCGATTAGTGATATACGATTATTAGAGTTTAGAGTTTGTTAGTGAATCTGTGTAAGAAAGCAGGTTCAAGGTTTTAATAATATTCAAAGTCGTTTATTAAATTCTTCTTAGCTTTGTTGAAGTAGATTCCGCATACTTAGCAAAGTATATCAGTGTTTCACTATTAATAGTTTTGAATTCATTCAAAGTTGTTAAACCGTAGACAAGCTACAAGTTAGTTTGGTCAGAGTATATCGATCCAACAAGTGGTATCAAAGCTTGTGTGGAGACTCTGATTAAGAAGAAACCCTTAAAACCGATTTATCAACAAACCCTTAACAATGTCGACTGAAGCTGCACCTATCCCATCCATCACCTCACTTAGAATTCCTATCATCAAGAAGGGAGAATATGATCTCTGGAGCATGAAGATGAGACAGTACCTTGCTATTACTGACCATGCTCTATGGGATGTAATTGTCAATGGTAATGTTGTTCTTGATGAACCTCTACAAATTGAAGGACAACCCAAACCACCTCAACCACCCTTACCAGCAGCTACAAAGAGAAATCAAGATAAGGCTCTCAACATACTGCTGTCTGCTATTCCTGATGGTCACCTATTGAAGTTTCATGATGCTAAGGATGCAAAACAATTATGGGCTGCTATCAAGACAAGATTTGGAGGTAATGATGCTTCAAAGAAGATGCATAGAAACTTATTGAAGCAGCAATTTGAAACCTTCACTGTTGGTGAAAGAGAAAGTCTTGATGCTGCCTATGACAGATTCCAAAATCTACTTAGTATGCTAGAACTATATGGAGCAGAGGTATCTGTTGAAGATGCAAATTTGAAGTTCTTAAGGAGTCTGCCATCTGTCTGGCATGTGGTTGCTACTATGATTAGAGGCCAACCTGGATTAGAGTCTATGGACTTTGATGATCTCTATAACAATTTGAAAGTCTACGAGCAAGAGATGAATGGTCACAGTTCTCAGAAAACTCACAACATAGCTTTTGTATCTTCTGAAAACAGAAGCAGTACTTCCACTAAAAGTACTGCTTATCCTTCTCAAAGTACTGTTGGTGATTCACAGCATGTTTGCACAACCACAACTACCCCCAACCCATCACCAACAAACAACACCAATTCTGATGAAATTGTATGTTCCTTCTTTGCACAACAAGCCACTTTACCTGTTACCTATCAAGAAGACTTGTTGCAGATTGAAGAAGATGCTTTAGAAGAGATTGACATAAGATGGCAAGTAGCTATGATTACTGCTAGGATCAAGAAGTTCATGAACAAGACAGGAAGGGGAATTGATTTCAAAGCCAAACAAGGTATCACTTTTGACAAATCTAAGATTGAATGTTTCAATTGTCAAAAGCTTGGACACTTTGCAAGGGAATGCAAGTTTGCAAAATATCAGGCAAACAGGATGATTGAACAACCCAAGGTTGAAAGAAAGGAGGTTCCTATTACTGAATCACAACCAAAAGCTTTGGTGGCTCAAGAAAATTTAGCAGAAATTGACTGGAGTGCTGAATTTGATGATGAACCTGTAACCTATTCTATGGTTGCAATGGAAGAGTTTGATTGGGGCACAGCTTTTGATGAGAAACCTGGATATGCTGCTTTGGACTCAAGAGATGGTCTTGGAAGCTTTGACTGGAGCATGGAGGATGAAGATGAACCTGTTCAGATTGCTATGGTAGCCACTTCACCAAGTTCATCCAATGTCTCTGAGGTATGCTCTAAGTGTAATGATGTTTATCAAAAGTTGCTTAAAGATTATGTGACTGAAAGAGATAATTGTAGAACAGCTAGGTCTGAGGTAGCTGGTTATCAATTAACTTTAGAGTCAATGGAAGCCAAAATTTTAACACATGAAAATAATGAAATAGCTTGGGCAGAAAAATATGAGCAACAAGATTACCAATTGAAATTAAGTGAATGGAAGTTAGGATGTAAGGTGTCTGAATTAGAAAAGATTACTAAGGAAAGAGATACTTTGTTAGAAAGACTTGGTAGTATTAAACAGGCTGGTCTATCACATGTTCATTTTGTTGAAAAACAAAGAGTAATAAACAGTAGAGCTGGACTAGGTTATGGTGAAGCTAGTAGTTCAGATGAGACCTCACCTAGTGATAAGGAAGAAACTCCACCTAGTGCTAAGGAAGAGATTCCACCTAGTGATGATGACCTTACGAGCTCAGAAGAAAACACATCTAGGAATGAGGAACCAATTAGTGAATCACCTCCTGAGTTTAAGAAAGATAAGGAGTATCACTCAGTTCCTCCACCCACTGGTCAGTTTCAACCTGTTAGGACAGATGTTTCTCGTTATGGTGTAGACAACCTAGAGTTTAGGAAGAAGCTTAATGGTAGAATTAGTTCTGAGAAACCTAAGAATGATTTTCAAAAGGGTAATGATCAAAAGTTTCCTACAGCTTTTCAAAAACAAGCAGTACCTCCACAAACTTTTCAAAGTACTGCTGGACATTCAGCAGTACCTCCAAGAGAAACTTTTCAAAATACTGCTTATTACAGGAAACCTTTTAATCATAGAAGAGGATTTGGGAATCTGGAGAGAAAGTTATGTTATGTATGCTATAGTCCTGATCATTTGATTAAGCACTGTGACTTTCACTCAGAATACTTAAGTCAGTTTCCAAAGAAAAGACCTCCCACCCATAAGCCAAGAGAGACTAGACCAGTTTGGAATCACTCAAATAGGGTCAACCATAGTAACTTCTCAAAAGACTATAGGTACCCTCACCAGAAAAGAATGTTTTCCAAATCACCAGTACCTTCACAATCTGATAAGTCTCAAGAAATACCTTCTCAAAGGACTGATAAGTTTTCACCCACTCATGGTACTGCTCATACTTTTTCACATAGAAGACCTAAGAGATTCAATTCATATAAAAGGTCTTCCACCTCAGGCAGCGTACCTAGCTCAGAGAAACCTAAGGTCAAACGAAATTGGGTTAAGAAAGAAAGTACTGATGGGGAACAAGAAGTACTTTCATCAGATAAGGGTGAAACAGGGAGTGTTGTTGATATTGCAACACAGGACATGGGACCAACTCAAATAATCATTGACCATGCCTTTAAAACCAGTGGAGATTACATACTGAAGGAATTCAAGTATGTCACTCCACAAGGGGAACACAAGTCAGTAATGGCTTGGGTTCCTAAAAGAAACTAACCCTTTTCTTTAATGTGCAGGGCAACCCAGAGGAGGAGCTTAAAGATCATATTATTGTTGATAGTGGTTGCTCTGGCAGCATGACAGGGGACAAGGAGATCCTGTCAGACTTTAAGGCATATTATGGAGGAAGAGTTGCATTTGGTAATGATCCTGATGGAGGAAGAATCACTGGCAAAGGAACAATCAAGGCTGGATGTATTGATTTTGAGAATGTTAGATATGTAAAGGAGCTCAAGTTCAACCTATTGTCAGTATCTCAAATTTGTGACAAGAAGTATCCAATTCTGTTTACTGATACAGAATGTCTCATTCTCTCACCTGAGTTCAAATTTGTTGATGATCACTTGGTGACATTGAGAGTACCAAGAACCAATGATGTATACAGTTTAGACTTAAAGAGTCTCAATTCTGCTGGAAGAGCAACATGTTTAGTAGCAAAGGCATCATTGGAAGAAGCACATCTGTGGCACAGAAGACTAGGTCATGTTAATTTTAAGAACATCAACAAGCTGGTCAAAGGAAATTTAGTTAAAGGTTTACCTTCCAAAACATTCAAGGCTGATCATTCATGTTTGGCTTGCAAGAAGGGTAAACAACATAAAGCTTCATGTAAGAAGCTTGGGGAAAGAGATATTAGAGAACCTTTGGAGTTGCTACACATGGATCTGTTTGGACCAGTCTCAGTAGAAAGTTTAAACAAGAAGAAGTACTGCTTGGTTGTGACAGATGATTGTAGCAGATTTAGCTGGGTCTTTTTCTTAGGATTCAAAGATGAAACCTTTGATGCTATCCATGACCTGATAGTAGCCCTTGAAAATCAATTAAGACTTAAGGTAAGAGGTATTAGATGTGATAATGGAACAGAATTCAAGAACAAGCATATGGATGAATTCTGTGCCAAGAAAGGGATCAAGCGAGAGTTTAGCATTGCTAGAACACCACAGCAGAATGGTGTTGCAGAAAGAAAGAACAGGACTTTGATAGAAGCAGCTAGAACAATGCTTGCAGATTCCCAATTACCTATTCTCTTTTGGGCTGAAGCCATAAGTACTGCTTGCTATGTGTTGAATAGAGTTTCAGTAACTAAACCTCAGATGAAGACACCTTATGAGTTACTCATGGGAAAGAAACCAAATATTCGTTTTCTAAAACCTTTTGGCTGCTCTCTGACTATTCTAAATACCATTGATTCTCTGGGTAAATTTGATGGTAAGTCAGATGAAGGATATTTATTGGGTTATTGTACAAATAGCAAAGGATTTAGAGTTTATAATAGGAATACCAGAAAGGTACAAGATTGTCTTCATGTTGAATTTTTGGAAGATAAGGAAACTCAGAAAGGTAAAGGTCCTGATTGGATGTTTGATCTTGATCTCAAGTTCACACCATCTATGAATTATGTCCCTATTAGAGAAGAGAATCAGGCTAATTACAAAGAAGATGATTCACAGTACATTGTTCATGGAGTCAATGTTACACCAGAAGAAGTTCCTGACAAAGAACATGAAGTTACTGTTGAGGAACAAAGTACTGCTCAGCCAACTCATACAGTATCTGATGAAGATCAAGCCATACAAGATGAACTTAATAGGATGCTTTTTCAAGAAACTATAGCACAATCCTATGAAGATGAACAAAGGAAGGCTTATGAGGCTGCAAAGAAAAAGAGTAACTTTCAAGATACTGCCCACAGTACTTTAGATCAAAGTACTGATGATCCTTTTGACAGTACTTC
The DNA here is from genome assembly GCA_021014915.2 of Artemisia tridentata subsp. tridentata. NCBI lineage: Eukaryota > Viridiplantae > Streptophyta > Magnoliopsida > Asterales > Asteraceae > Artemisia > Artemisia tridentata. The sequence goes on from CP139507.1 coordinate 371,001,267, forward strand.
TGATGTATTAGAGCAATCAAATTGGAACAATGCTGATGATTCCAATGTTGATGATGATGATTTAGTTAATGCTAACATTCCTGGATTAGAAGAAATTGATGATGAGCTTATTCAAGAAGGTATTTTCTCCAATGAAGGAATTGATTTTACTAACTTAGAGTCTGATCTTCCAGTACCACCAACTCCTACATTGAGAATTCATAAAGCTCATCCTCAAAATAATATTATTGGATCACCCTCTTCAGGAGTGGTTACAAGGAACAAAGTTAAAGGACTTTCTAAGCAACATACTGCTTTACTTAGCTTTGTTTACAAACAAAACAGGATGAATCACAAGGATCAACAAACATGCCTGTTTGCTTGCTTTTTATCTCAAGAAGAACCCAAAAAGGTAGCTCAAGCTTTAGCAGATGAAAGTTGGGTTGAAGCCATGCAAGAGGAGCTTCTACAATTTAAGCTTCAAGAAGTCTGGGTATTATGTGATTTACCAGATGGCAAAAGAGTCATTGGTACAAGATGGGTTTTCAGAATCAAAAGAGATGAAAGAGGGAATGTTATCAAAAATAAAGCTAGATTGGTTGCACAAGGATATCGCCAAGAAGAAGGAGTGGATTATGATGAAGTATTTGCTCCTGTTGCAAGGATAGAGGCAATAAGGTTATTTCTTGCCTTTGCATCATACATGGGATTTCCTGTCTACCAAATGGATGTGAAAAGTGCTTTCCTTTATGGCACAATTTCTGAGGAAGTTTATGTTAAACAACCTCCTGGTTTTGAAGATCCTGCACATCCAAACAAAGTCTACAAAGTGATCAAGGCACTATATGGCCTTCATCAAGCTCCCAGAGCTTGGTATGAGAGACTCTCGAATTTTCTATTACAACATGGCTATAGGAGAGGAGCAATTGATAAGACTTTGTTCATCAAGAGGGATAAGAAAGACATTATGTTAGTCCAAGTATATGTGGATGATATTATATTTGGAGCTACAAAGAAGTCTATGGTGAAAGAATTTGAAGATCTTACGCAGAAGGAGTTTCAAATGAGTTCTATGGGAGAATTAACCTTCTTTTTGGGTCTTCAAGTTAGACAAACAAGAGATGGAATCTTCATTAACCAAGAAAAGTATGTTGCAGACATACTCAAAAGATTTGATCTTCCAAATCTCAGGCCTGCCACCACACCCATTGATAAAAATAAACCTCTAGGCAAGGATGAAGATGGACAAGCTGTGGATGTCAAGCTTTACAGATCTATGATTGGTTGTCTTATGTACTTAACTGCATCAAGACCTGACATCATGTTTGCTGTTTGCTTATGTGCAAGATTTCAGGTTACACCCAAGGTTTCCCATATGTATGCAGTCAAGAGGATTTTTCGATATCTCAAGCATCAACCAAAGTTAGGATTATGGTATCCTAAGGAGTCACCTTTTCACTTAGAAGCCTTTTCAGATAGTGACTATGCAGGGGATAACTATGATAGAAGATCAACCTCAGGAGGATGTCAATATCTTGGAAGAAGATTAGTCTCCTGGCAATGTAAGAAGCAAACCATTGCTGCAACCTCCTCTACTGAAGCAGAATATGTTGCTGCTGCAAGCTGTTGTGGACAAGTTTTGTGGATGCAAAATCAACTCTTGGATTATGGATTCAATTTCAAGAATACTCCTATCAACATTGATAATGAGAGTACCATCTGCATTGTGAAGAATCCTGTTTATCACTCCAAGACCAAGCACATTCAGATTAGGCATCACTTTATTCGGGATTGTTATGAGCACAGGCTTATAAATGTGGTTAAGGTTCACACAGATGATAATGTAGCTGATCTACTCACTAAGGGATTTGATGTTTCAAGATTCAACCACTTAGTTGTGAGCATTGGGATGATTAACTACTAGGCTACATTTGAGGGGAGGCTTTAGTATTAGTTAGTATACTTTCTATTCGGTCTTAATGAAAGTATTGGTTTTAATAGTTTAGTTTAGCCTATATGTTGTATTTGAGGGGAGGCAACATTAGCTATTAGTTAGAACTTAAGCATGAACCTTTTACAAGTTCTTGGTTTTAGTTTGGAGTATCGATTGTGGATAACAAGATGGAACGTACTGCTTTGTTGCTCAAAGTACTGCTTCAGCAACATACTGCTTCAACGTACTGCTTACGTAGACGTACTGTTCCAACGGTCAAAAATTGTGGGGCTCACGGTTAATTAATTCCTTACGGCGGAGATAATAAGTTAATCCAAACGGTAACTTTATTATTAAGAGTTTGATTTATTTTCATCCTATTTAAAGAAACTCACTCCTATTTCCCCTCCTTTTTACGTATTTGAGATCCCTCATTCGCTTTTACACCACAATCTTTTTATCAAAACACACACTCAAAGCGAATTCTTCTCTACCAACTCATCATGGCTAATCGCCTTACTGTTAGCAAACATAATATGATCGCTAATTTGGACAAGAAAAGGGATAATCTTGATTTTCATGCGATCATTGATTTCTTAACTGGGTCTTCCATCAACTACTCTATTTTAGTTGACCCTGATGTTATTGGTCCCTGGATGCAAGAATTTTGGGCTACTGCAACGAAAGAAGGTGATTCGTTGATTAGGGCTACGGTTGCTGGACGAGCTATTAGGATTACTGAGGCCACGATTAGGGATGTGTTGATGTTTGATGATGAAGGGGGGGCTGTTCGTTTTGAAAAACAAGTGCTTTGGGACACTTTAAGTGATTTAGGTTATGAAGGCGATCTGACGAAGCTTACTTTTCAAAAGCCTTTGTTTTGTTCTCATTGGAAGTACCTAATTCACGTTCTACTTCATTGTTTGAGTCCCAAGAGTACTTCTTTTGATCAATTTGGTCAAAATATTGCATCTGCATTAGTGGGTTTGGCTACCGATCGAAGATTCAATTTCTCAAGACTCATTCTGGATGGTATGCTTACACATATTGGTAATGGTTCACCATTTTTGATGTATCCAAGGTTTGTTCAGTTATTCTTGAACAATCAACTTGAGGATGTCCCTAAACCTCAAAGTTTTTTACCCACTGTCAAACTTCCATCAAAGGTGTTTACTTTTCTATCTAAACAAAGTGCAAAGTTTTCTGGAACCAACACACCTTTGACTGCTCATATATTGGGAGTTGCACAAGTTGTTAGAGATGCAGAGCAAGAGCAAGAGCAAGAAGCAAATTCTGAGTCAGCAAGCCAAGAGTCTCCAGTTTCTAGAGAAGTTAGTATTCCTCACCCCACTGCTTCTCATCATACTGCTTCTCCACATTCTGTTACTAGGGAAGGTACTGCTCCTATGGACATTCCTACTCATGAGGAGTCAGACCAAGGTATGAATAATCCACCATCTCCTATTGATGATTCTTCCACAAATGTGTCTAAGCAATTTGAAGAAGAAGAGGTAGAATTGGACAATTATGCTTTAACAAGGGAGTTAAAGAGGTTGAAGAAGGAGAGTGAGGCTCAAGCTGCTAGAATAGACAAATTAAAGACTAAGTTTCAAAAATTGAAGAGGTATGTTTGGCCACTAGTTCAACACCATAGATTATGGGTGAAGTCTCAGAAGAAGAGTGGTAGGATACTTACAAAGATTTCAAAGAAGAAAAAGTCTAAGAAGCAATCTTCATTCCAAATGGGGAGGAATTTAGAGAATTTGAATGAAGATGATGCTGATTTTGAACAAGATTTTGAACAAGATGCTGGATTTATGGATGATACTCAGAGGACACCACCTGAAAATATTCCTCAAGATACTGTTGAGAGGAAGAGTGATGAAACAGAGCAAATAAATTTGGAAGAAGCTACTGTTGAAGTGAGAAGTGGTGATACTGAGGAAATAAACTTAGAAGGAGCTGAAGCTGAAAGTACTGCTCAAGAAAGTACTGCTCAACAAGGTACTGAGAGGCAATTCATTGTTACACCTAGAACCTTAGATTTTGAAGAAGATATTGGTCCTTCAATTCAAGTTCAAGAGGAAGTAGGTCCTTCTAAACCAGCTCAAGAAGAAGATGATATAGCTCATACTAACAGTGATGATGAAACAATTGCTGATATCATGCTTAATATGTCAAGTCAAAGAGGTATTAGTATTCATGAGGTTGAACAACAACATCATACTTCTTCTCAACCTGCGAAAGAAATAGATCCAAAAGATAAAGGCAAAGGGATCTTGGTAGAAAAGAAGAAGAAGAAGATGACATTGGCACAGTTAAGACAAATTCAGGTTGCCAAAAATGAGGAAGCAGCTAGAATATTACAAGCAGAGATAGATGCTGAAGAATCAAGAAAGAATGTTCAATCAAGAAGGCCAATTAGTAAAGCTAGAGAAAGGAATGATATGATGGCTTATCTGAAAGGTCAAGGATACACAGGTTTAGTTAGATTGACATATACAGAGATGAAGGATCTGTATGATGCTGTTAGAGAAGCTATTCAAAGAGATCTTGCAGGCATTATTTCTTTTGAAGATGACAAGCTTGAAGATAAAAGAAAGGAAAAAGCTGCTACAAGAAGCTCAAAGAGGAAAAGAGTCACTGATGAACAGCCATCAAAGAAGTTCAAGGAAGCTGTTGAATTAAGAACAGACACAGTTGATGAGCTCAGAAATTATCTTAGAGTTGTTGACTTTGAGAATCCAAAAGAAGATACTGATAAGAAGTCCAAGATATCTACTTTTTCAGTTGTAGAATCTAAAGAAGGAGATTATCTAATCTTTCATAGACTAGATGGAAGTTTTAGAGTGTTTAATTCATTATGGGATATTCTACATCTGATTGATAGAGATGATATGCTTCAGTTATATCTCCAAGTGCAAACTTATTTTGAGCATATTCCACCACAAGGAGTAGGTTTGATATTGTTAGGAGATCTCACAACAATCTGGGACACAGAGGAGTCTAAGGACAGTGCTTTGTGGGAAAATCAAGACAACTGGGAGATTAACAGATGGAGATTCTTTGGATCAGTTGGGATACATGTTTTAGAGTTAGAAGATGGCACTATGATTCATATGCTAGCAGAACAAAGATATCCACTCACAAGAGATCTGATGATCAGAATGCTAGAGCATGGAATGGAAGTGGAACAAGAGGATGAAGTAGCATTGATGGTCATAAAATTATTCATCAAGTGGACTACTGAATTTGAAGATTAATGCATAACTACTGGTATGGTTTCATTATTATATAAATCTTTTGAAAAATAAAGTACTTTCTTCAAAGTACTGCTGGTCAAACAGTACTTTCTCAAAGTACTGCTTGCAGCATAAAACCAGTAAAGTCTTTTGATAAAATTAGTAATTTTTGATAAGTGCAAAAACATTTTGAAAGCACAAAGATTAAACAGCAACAAATGGTTTTGAAAGCAACAGCAGGGTGTTAGTACTTGTACTACACAACAAATGGTAATCAACTCACCATGTTTAATAAACAAGAAAGAGTTTGACTCATCATGAGGGTATGGCTCTGATGTGATTATCAAATCCGTTTTTAGTTGGCAATTTACTAAAAATTGTATGGTTTTCAACTCACCATATCTATATTAGTGAAGAGTTGGCTAGCCCACAAGATAATGGCTTGGTGGTAAAGGCTGTGGAAAACCATTATATGGTAATTAGTTCACCATGGTAGTGATTGTACTAAAAGAACTAGCTAGTCCAAAAGCAAACGGCTATTTGGTAAAGACTACTCAAATCCGTTGATAGCTGATGATTTGCTAAAAATCATATGGTTATCAATGTACCATGGTTTTTCCTAAATCTAAACATTGGCTACTCCAGAGTTAATGGCTTTGGTAAAGAGACATCAAAATCCATTAAGTTTTCAATGATTCACCTCTCACAGGAGTTAACATACCTGGAAGTGATGAGAATAGTATGAAACTCTTAAGATCTGATGTACATATTGCCAATATGATGCTGAGTTGCTGAAAAGATCTGATGCTGAAAAGAATTGTTGCTGATGAAGATTGAAGATACTGTTTGCATTGATGATGACAAAACAATAACGAGTCAGGTTTAAAGAAACAACCTTTCCTTGAAGATAAAGTATTGAAGTTAAAGACATACAAAGAAACTTGAAATCAAGCAAGTAGAATTCAAGTTAGGGGAGGATTGTTGGGCTATAAAAGTCAAAGTACTGCTACTCAAGTCAAAGTACTGCTATTCGATTAAAGTACTGCTGCTCGTTAAAGGACTGCCATGCAAATAGTTTAAGGACTAATGTGTAATTCTAGAATATTCGTATTAGATTAGAGTTATAATTAGAATTTACTTGTCGTTCAAGTATTGTAAACCGACTAGGGTTTTCCTTGTGCCTATAAAAGGATCCCTAGGTTGGCATTAGAGATATATGTGTTTTAGAGAGACAAGTATATGCGATTAGTGATATACGATTATTAGAGTTTAGAGTTTGTTAGTGAATCTGTGTAAGAAAGCAGGTTCAAGGTTTTAATAATATTCAAAGTCGTTTATTAAATTCTTCTTAGCTTTGTTGAAGTAGATTCCGCATACTTAGCAAAGTATATCAGTGTTTCACTATTAATAGTTTTGAATTCATTCAAAGTTGTTAAACCGTAGACAAGCTACAAGTTAGTTTGGTCAGAGTATATCGATCCAACAAGTCCTCTAAAAACTCCACATGTAGGTTTTCGTCTACAATCTTAGTTCTTGTGTTGTATACTCTAAATGCTTTGCTATTAAGAGAATATCCAACAAAGAAACCTTCATCTGCCTTACCATCGAATTTTCCTAAATGGTCTAAGGTATTGAGAATTGTCACATGACATCCAAAAGGTCTAAGCAATCCTATTGCAGGAGTTCTACCTCTAAAAAGTTCATATGATGTCTTATTGTGAGGCTGAATAACTAAAACTCTATTTTGGACATAGCAAGCAGTGTTGACTGCTTCAGCCCAAAAAGTTATAGGTAGCTTAGAATCAGCTAACATAGTTCTAGCAGCTTCAATTAGTGTTCTATTCTTTCTCTCAACAGCACCATTCTGTTGTGGTGTTCTAGCAACACTAAATTCTCTCCTAATACCCTTTTCTTTGCAGAAATCATCCATAACTCTATTCTTAAACTCTGTCCCATTATCACATCTAATGACTTTCACTTTCTTGTCTACTTGGTTTTCTATCTGTGTAATGAATGTCTTAAGGATGCTTGTAGTCTCATCCTTAGTAGATAGAAAGAAAACCCATGTAAATCTAGTATAGTCATCAATTATAACAAGAAAATATCTCTTATGTATTATACTACTTACTGAAACAGGTCCAAATAAGTCCATATGCAGCATAAACAATGATTGATTGATAGAGTTAAAAATCTTGGGCTTACAAGTGGCTTTGTGTTGTTTGCCTTTAAGACAAGCAATGCATGTTTGATCATTTTCAAATCTTTTGTGAGGTAAACCTCTTACCAAACCATTCTTAACAATTTTATTTATAGTTTTGAAGTTAATATGACCAAGCCTTCTATGCCATTTCATTGATTCATCCAATGTGGCCTTTGCAACAAGACAAGTTAAATTCTTTTTAGGAACAATGTTCTTCATGTCTACACTGTACATATTGCCCTTTCTAGGAATTCTAAGAAGTACTTGACTTTCATCAGGCATCTTAAAATCAGGAGAAAGTACAAGACATTCAGTCTCACAGAAAAGAACATTGTTCTTTTTGTCACACATTTGTGAGACAGTAAAAAGATTAAAATTTAGCTCTTTTACATAGAACACATCTTCAAAATCAAAATTTCTAGTTTTAATGGTACCTTTACCGGAAATTTTGCCACCAACACCTCCTCCAAAGGTAACATAGCCTCCATCTATTGATTGAAAATCTGAGAGATAAGACTTGTTGCCTGTCATGTGCCTAGAACATCCACTATCTGAGTATCCTTGATCCTCTTGCTGATCATCTGAATGTTCCTGCACATAAATGAGAAGTATTAGTTTCTTTTGGGGACTGATCTGTGCTGAATACACTTATAAATAAATGCAGACAGCGGATACGCGTGAATAATTACAAATTACCCCTTTGTGAAAAAGGATACCTACAAAAACTCACGTTCGTGTGTAGTGTGAAGACAGGCAAGTAATTACCCGAATCGTTTCCCAACGAGGTGTGAATGGGCAAACTGTGGAAAGTTAGGATTAGAGTGACTGATGATATGATATGAGATTTTGCTTTTTAATAATTCTAAATAACAAATGATAAACAAATATGCACAAGAAAATTAAACGCGAATAAAAATAAACTAAAACGCGTAACGGGAAAGCTAAAATGGGACTAAAACTGAAATTTATGAAATTTAAAACCTAAAAATGTAAAATTACTTAAAACTTATTTTAAAACTAAAATTATATTTTTTAAACTTTTTATCTAATTATTATTAATTATTTATTATTTAATAATTATTTAAAACTAATTTAAATTATAATAAATACTAAATAAACAAAGAAAAATCTAAAACTTTTTCTATAAATATTATAAGATGAAAAGAAGCTAAGAAAATTATAAAAATGAAAAATGCTTAATTAAAATTTAAAAAGATAAATTCTATTAAATAGAAGCTATCACTATTTTTCTGTTTTTGTTTTTCTTAAGGTCTAATAATATAATTATATTTTTCCTAGATTATAAATGACAAAATAAAATTATGTAAAAAAGATTTATATTTTTCTGATTAAAATTCTATTTATTATGATTTAATTACTAATTTAAACTAATTAAAAGATTAAAAATATTAAAACTATTAATAAAAATCTGAAACTTTTTTCTAAATTAATTTAAGTTATTACAAAGCTAAGAAAAATAAAATGGTGAAGACAGCTTTTGTGGATAAGCTGATAATAAGCTAATAAGCTAAATAAGCTTAAACTGCTGATGATACTTAAATAATAGAGAGTGCAAAGGAATACTGGAAAAGACCTACGGGCACAATGGTTGGGGTGTTGGTGTTGTGATCAGGAGGTCTGGGGTTCGAACCTCACCCAGGCCTTTTGCTAAAACTTTTTTTTTTTTTTTTTTTTTTTTTTTTTTTTTTTTTTGTATTTTTCTTTTTGCTAACTAATATTAAGCTATATATTAACAACTTTAATGAAGGAAATATTTTTATAACCTTATAAATAAGCCACAATTAAGCTGCTTATCTACTCAGTTTACTTTATAAGGTTTTAAAAACTAGATTTTTAACAACTAAGCTAATTGATTACTTATAAGCTATAAGCTACTAAGAAAGGCTAAATGGGACAGAGACAAGTGTAAATAAGCTATAGGAATAAGAAAAAGCTAGGCTAATAAGCTGGAAAGCTCAAAATAAGCCAATGGCTAACTGGGTCTGCTGTGGTGCAGGGCAGAAAAGCCCTTTTTGCAAGCTTATTTTGAGGGCTTAAATGAGTTCTAAAAATCAAAACAAAAATACAAGCTTGGGTATGAGCTGGGTGAGCTTATAGGTGAAAAAGAATTAGCTTAAAAGGGCTTATGATGAGAACATGAAAATTCTAGCAAAATCAGCAAAAACCACAAAATCTGACTTATGCAGTCAGTTTTGTGAGTTTGAGTGTGTAGGCTTTGTGCAAGGTTCTATGTTTTTGGGCACTTACTAAATAGACTATAAGGGACTCAGAAATGAAAAGAAAAAGGTCAAAACAAGCTTGAATCAGCTAATGGCTTATATGAGTTTAATTGATCCTTAATGGGTCTGAATTTCACACAGGGCACTTAAAACTTGGTTATCTATTTATAGAGCTTACTAGGACTAGGGAATAGCTTATTGGGTCTATAAAAAGCTCAATCAAAGTTGGGCTTATGGTAAATCTACAGTAACTGCTAGTTTGACCCAGTTGACTAGCTGTGCCAAACACCCTTTATGGGGTCTGTGTTGGTTTTTTTTTAACTAGCACAGACAATTCTAAGTTATAAGTACTGGTTTAAATAGATTATCTAACTTATTTTAACTATGATTAACAACTTATAAAACAGAATTAAGCAATTTATTAAGCTATACTATAGTTGACTGTTTTTTTTGGCTTTTATGATTTAAAAACTAAAAATGATATTCTGGACTAACACCAACTACCAAACTTGACTTAATTAAGCTCTAATAACATAAAGCTATAATGAAAACAACAATAAGCATATTAATAAGCACTTGTACAGTAGAATGGAAAAACTAGTGAAAACATGAAAAGCTCACAACTGAATTGGATGATGGATCAAAGAACCTAGGATCAGAACTTTCCTAGCTTGTCAAAAACAAGCTAGAAACCCTATTTAAACCTTCCATGATCAGCTTATTACCCAGAACTGCTTATCTTGACCTCCAGTTGACTTTGTTGACTTTTCTTGATTTCTTGCATTAAGGCTGTGATACTTATCAAAAGCTCATCATAAGCTATGTAGAGCTTATATGAGCTGATATAAACAGTAAACAAGCTTATTCAAACACAAGAGTACTTAATTCGAATTAATGGTAACCATGGAAATTTCAACCTTGTGATTTTAGTTAATACTTAGAGATTAAACAGATGTAACATCAAACAGATTTTAAGTAACATAGAATGAAAATTAAAAACTAAATTTCATTAAGCTTTAATAATTTAAATTACAATACGATTAAAGAAGGAAAACTACTTGCCTTCAAGGCTTACATTGATGCCCTATTTATACAAAACTGTGGTGGGATTGTCTTCTTATCTTTCTCTGATCATTTTACAGCCTTTGGATGCCCTTGAAGTGATCTAAGCCCTTAAAACTGGTTTTGGTGCCAAAACTAATGTGAGTGGGAAACACCTCTTGGACTGGTAACTTGTTGGGGGACGAAGCATTTAATGCACTTTGGACGTTAGGTGAAGTGAGATAAGAGGAGGGGGTGGTGTGTGTCAGGATAAGGGCGGTGGATGGTGGGTTGAGGTGCTTGGGCGGGTAACTGGGAAGAAGGAGAAGAGTTTGACTAGAGTCAAACCTGGTTTGGTTAACTAAGAAAGGAATGGGTCGAGTTAAGGGTTTATTGTTTTGGATTGGGCTTGTTTTTGTTGTGGGCTGGGTATTTTAGTTTAGCAGCTGAGTATTATAGTTTAGGATAGAAATGGTTTAGGATTTAACTCGAAGGACCATTGTTGCAAATCTGAAAATCCCAATGACTAAAACTGCCAAATCTAAAATATTAATTCCAAGGACCAATATTGTAAAGTTTCAATAGTACATGGACCATAAAATATAATTTTCCATTTTTTGCAAACCAAGGACTATTTTTGACAACTTTTGAAACTCGAGGGACTAGACTTGCCATTTATGCAAACTTTGTTCATTTTTACTTGATTTTAATCATTTTGCATCTGAAACATATAAAAACACAATACAATGATATTTTCTGAATTTTAAAGCATAACTGCATGTTTTTAAATGTTTTTGCAGATAAAATGTGACAGAAATGATGAGTATTTAGACACTCATCAGGGACCCAAGCCATTACTGACTTGGATCTGCCTCTTGCATCAATGTAATTTATCTTTTAAGGATAGTTGATGCAACATTGGATTTTAGAATCCAACATGCTGAGGCCTTAACAGCATTTGCCCTGTTTCCCTTAGCAGCAGAATGAACTACACGTTTAGCAGCAGAATCTGCTAACTTTGTAGTTCTACCCTTTGGTTTCCAAACTTGTTTTTGAACCACTGCTTTTGTTTGAATGGGCCTTAGAACAGTTATTGGTGCATGTTTGAAAGTTGTTTTTGCACCCTTAGCTGTTGATTTTGGGTTAACAGTCTGAGATGGTCGAGCAGCAGGAACAAATATTCTAGCAGCAGGAACCATTCGTCTACCAGTAGGATCAGTTTTTGAGATAGACTTGTTTGAGACTGTTCTGGGTTTTGTTCTATTAACACTAGAACTAGAGTGAAAGTGAGTTTGAGGAGTTTGCCTTTTGAAGTTCACCCTATTGTTTTCATACCCAGATACCCATTGGTTGCAGAAAGCTGCAAGATGGTCAAAACTACCACATGTGTAACAAGCTTTGTTATAAAAAGCAAAGTCATCACCTAATTGGTTAGACTTGAGGTTGTTCCAATTCCTTTGGTTACCTCTGGGCTTATTGGTGGTTCTATATTGCTCACAATATCGAACTGGTTGCCTAACATGCTTAATGTTTGATTTAGGCCTATCAGTATTGTGTTTGACAATCTTAGGAATACTTGTTCCTACTTTCTTAACCACTTCAGGTTTAGACATAACCTGTTCTTCTTCATCACTATCAGTTGTGCAATCTTCAACAACTATAGCATCTAAGTTCTTAACAAATGACACCTTGTCCTGATAAAGTAAAGTTTTATCTAAACTTTTACTTACTTTTTCTACCTTAAGACTCTCAGTAGTCTTAGAACCATATTCCATTATTGGTTCTTGAAACTCAGGTAAACCTGAATTTCCTAGGTCAATCCCTAGGGGTTTTGGGATGCCTCTATAAGGAGGTGGGACACTCTTATATCCTACTCCTGACTTAGCTCTATTAATCACCTGACATTCTACTATGTTGTGCACACTTCTAGAAGCATGTTCCAGTGCCTGAGTAGTCAAGTGAATGTTTTCATTGTCCTTTTTGACCCTATCATAAGCTTCTCTCAAAAGCTTAATTTCAGCATCTCTAAAGAATATGTCCTGTCTTAGGAGAGCTTTGTTATCAGAAAAAGCTAATTCATTTTCCTTATAGTGTGTGATTTGTTTCTCTACCTTTTCTAATCCACACTTATAGTTTATAAAATTTTGAAAAGTGCTGCTTAGCTCTTTCTTTTGATCATCATATTGTTTCATTAAAACCTGTAGAGCATTAAGAGCAGTGCAAGTATTAGAACAAGCTTTATGATTTTGTACCTCAGTAGCAGAAAAAGCCATAAGTGCCATTTGAGCAGGAGTTTCTTCTTCATCTGCCATGAAGCTCCAATCAAAACCTAAGCCATCAATAGCTACCATAGCTTTTGGCTCAATAACCTCCTCTGTTTTGGATTTGCTTCCAAAACCTCTATTCTTGCTATCTTGCTGCCTTGGTCTTCTGCACTCTCTTGAGAAATGACCCATCATGTGGCAGTTATAGCACTCTATCTTTGACTTATCAAAACCAGCAGCATCAGTGTTGCTGATTATGAGCTTCTTCCCCGTCTTGTGATAGAACTTCTTGGCTCTCATGCTAAGAAGAGAAATTTGCCATTTTAGATCCATTTCCTCCAGATCATCTTCATGGATCTCTTGGAGGTCTTCATAGGAGAGCATGGACCCATTATTCTGACTTGTAAGAAAGGCACAACAAGTCTTTTCATCCAAAATACTTATGGTACTGCTTGATGAACTAGCAGCACCAACATCATCAACAACTTTCACCTCTTCACTTGATTTTGAGGTACTAGGAGTTGACATAAATGCCTTGTTCCCAGTATTAGAACTAGTACCTCCATTCTTCTTCAAATCTTGCTCCACAATCTTGAAGTTGCTATACAAGTCCATCAGTTCCATGGTGTCTAAGTCTGGCTTGTTCTTCCAGACAACAACATGCATAGCCCACTCTTCTGGTAAGCTTCTCAGAAATTTTGAGTTCAAATCTTCTTGAGGTATTACAACCCCAAGAATAGCAAGTTGGCTCACAATATTCTGAAGCCTATTAAACTGCTGCTTGAGCAGTGTCTTGTGGGTTTTCTTGGTGGCTTCATTTCCACCATACCTGGCAATAATAGCTTCAAATAATGACTTGGCATCTTTGAACTTGCTGAAGTTTAGAAGTTGATCATTGGGAATGGTCATCATCAGCATGCTTCTTGCCTTCAAGTCATTTTTCTTCTTTATTCTATCTTCTGCAGATGTTGGCTTTGTCTGCAGAGTTGACACCACTTTGCCGTCCACTGTTGATGTAGTGGTGGTAGGCTGGTAAGAGTTTCCATCTTCAATGATTTCCCAAAGTGCATAATCTTGCACTTGGAAATATTGCTCTATCCTCAGCCTCCACATCTCAAACTCATTCTGTTTGAGCATGGGAATCTTCGCAGCAACATTTGTCTGAATAGATTCAACATCCATTTCTTCAGCTTCTTCTTCTAAATCAATAATATCAACCTGAGCTCTGATACCACTTGTTAGGATTCGACACACGGTTAAGGTGGTTAAACCTTTTGTTCTTTGTGTGTATGATATATTGAGTTAATATGATTAAGTATGCGGAATCTACTTAATCACACTTAGAAGGTTATTTGTGTTATGGAAATGGAATGGTTGTGTTTGTTATATGACAATGAACAATGAAAGATTAACACCAAACGATTCAATATTATTAATGATAATAATACGAGTGATCTTGAGATATCACTAGGGTTACAACCTTGAATCTTAAGTTTTTCTAACTTGTGATATATTTGTGTTTGTTCTATGTCTTAACAGTTATATCAACTTATGCACTCAACACATAATATCGAGTCTAAGATCTTCTTTTATAGTCCAAGAAGATCTTTACAATATTGCTTAAAGTCTAGTCGAACTACTTGCTAACTTATCTTGAGTGTGTCAGTACATAAGATACAACATGTATCTGTGTACACAACTTGTTAACTAAGCACATGGGGTAAGATATTATCTACCGTATATTGTTGACCAAAATACAAATAATATCTTTTCATACTTATCCACTTAGCAGCAGAATGTACATTAGCAGCAGCAATGTTAACACTAGCAGCAGAATCCTTCAGCAGCAGAATGTTAAGCCTAGCAGCAGAATCATTTATCGCTAGCAGCAGAATCAAATGTTCTAGCAGCAGGAACAAACATTAACAGCAGGAACCAAATGCACTAGCAGCAGAATCACACTTAACGATTTTCTTTGAATAGAATCCGATATTAAACTACTTGAATATTTAATTCCCAACATAAAGTTTGCTACCCATACACTCGTTGGGGAAGCTATGTCATGGTGGAATTCGTATGCAAAACCCAGGGGAATGAAAAATGCTCACAAGCTTACGTGGGATGAATTCAAGAAATTTCTGATAAAGAAGTTTTGCCCATGAACTGAGGTGAAGAAAATGGAAACAGAGTTTTATGAGCTAGTGACAGCAGGAAATGATATCGAGGCATATATCAGAAGATTTCAGGAGTTGGCAGCATTATGTCCGTTTTAAAATTCTTTTGCTTTGA